>JAEMON010000003.1:20749643-20770013 GCA_030264115.1 Lygus lineolaris | reverse complement strand
TGGTTCCTTGAATAAGAATAATGTCTGAGGAATATTATGACTGTGTTTAGCAATTTCGTACTTCCAACAGGCCGATCGATTTTGGATCAATTTTGGATTCTGCTAGCAAAACTCTGTCATGGATCCATGAGCAAAAAATGTTCAAATTTGAGCAAAAAACTTTTGCTCACCATGGATGGCGATTAAAAAAAAAAATCGAAACTGAATGTACAAACCTAAGTTTGATGATACCATTCACAAAAAGCTTCGCAGAATGAAAATCGGTCCACCCGTTCCAGAGAAAAACGGAAATTAATTTTGCCCCCGATAGTGCAGCTGTATCGAAAACATTTCTCACTAAAATGAGGGACATTTCGCCTTAAGAGATCATGAGAGAGGGAGACGATCCCCGGTTTGCCAAGGGTGTGGACACTTGGTCCTTGGCTTCACCAGCAAAAAGCCCGCACTGAGTGCTACATACCACTTTATCGAATGATAGGGGATCAGTTCTGAGCGGCAAACAACCCAGAATGATCGTATCATGTGGTGCCCCAAGTTGACCTGGCGCCTTAGCCTAGCATCTGATCCACTATCCATATGACAAGAGATTTCAAGTTTGCGCATGCGCAGTATCTATAACTCACATAATTGTGGCAAAATTCATATGTTCCTGATGTCTTGGAGTTAGCCCTAAACAACATTCCGAATTTGAGCGAAATCGGTCATTAGAAACTGAGAAATCGTAGTTTCAGGAACTTAGTGTGTGCGCATATGCGCACTAGCTATTGGTGGCTATGGAAATCATTCAGTCGAATAGTTCCAGAGTTATGGCTATGAAACACATTTCATAAGTGATAAAGCGCAGTAGGTATTACTGATCCAATCGTGTCAAAATTCGTAGGAAATTGCCAAAACTACCCTCCAAATTTGAGCAAAATCAGTCCATTAGGAACTGTGAAACTGGAATTTCAGGAGAACTAGCAACTGATGGTTCCATGGCGATGAAATTGAAAGGGGACTGCCATGGGTCTAACCCGCACAATTCCTCAAAATGTCAATAAATTCGGACCATAACTTCATATTATAGTTTTGCCTGGCATGCAATTTGCAATAGGTTATTCATTTCTACTGGTTCAATTCCCTTTTACTTCACATGGTCCATTTTAAAAACGAAAATAGTCTGCTCCATCAGGACCTCAACGCACTCGCGCCTGCGCAATCCAAACTCCAACCTAGTTTCTATGTCTCTCTATTCGGATTTCCATTTCCCCAGATCCTCGACCAGACAATTTCACGACTCCCTTTCGGGATTTTTTCGCCTTCTCTGTCTTCAGGGTGACCTGTCGAAACGGACCGCCCATTGTATTGTGTTTATGGGCGAACAATCCGTGGAGCAATCAATCGGCCGATATTTTTATACGGACGTCGAGCGGAATAGCCGCACGTTTCCTTCTCTTGCTTAAGTTTTATGGCGGTTTCATATGTTCGAAACGAGTTCGGAATCGCGGATTCATTTGATCCGGTGTTGATTACGGAACGGGCTTCTGAACGTTTTTGTCTGTCGGCTTTGTGTCCCTGACACGGCTTCTGTTCGTGAGAGGTTCTGTGGGAAATTCTTCACAGAATGGTTCAAGGGGACCGATTATAATAATACGACCATTCCGTTAGCATGTTTCGCTGATTTCTACGGAGAGATAACGTCTGACGATGTGAGCAGCCAGTTTCTTAAACCCACTAAATCCGCGTTACTTACCACGATTTGAGATGCTCATCGGAAGCAGTAATGACCCTTTGGAGTTCCCATCTTGGCAGAGGCCCCTTGAGATCCAAATAACATTGCCGTTGTCTTCATCTCTCTTCTTCTTCCGTTCATTGATGCACGTTGAACAGAGAGAATGCAAAACCACCCAGTCCAATCGTTTATCTCGCTAGTTGGGGGTTCAATTGTTACCAGATGAGGACATGATGCGCAGTCAGTAAAACTCATCAGATTGCGTCGGAATTCATTTAGGGCTAATGATTGGCGTACTACATAACTTCCTATAAAATTTGAGTGATCTTGGACCCGTGTGCCCAGAATGGCGGTTTTCACATATAGGCGCATGCGGCGTCGCTACGACTGTTACGTTTAAAGAGAAAACTTGCTTCAACATTGTTTCTCAACCTACCTTGCAAATTGACCAGACTCTAGAATGGTACACACATTCCACGAGTTGTCGAGGTAAATTGGCCCATATCGACTCTACCATTTAATTCAACTTTCAAAAATATCTGAAAATCATACTTTGTAATTCCGTCGAGTAGACTCCCGATTCTTGAGGGCTACTACGATTAAGATTATGAGGCCATAGAACAGTCCTGCATCTCCTTAAAGGTAGGCTGATAAATAATCATCACTAGTCCCGAAGAGTTTCATTCAAACCGTCACATTCGCTCTTTATACCTTCTTTGAAGCTTGGCGGAGGAGAGAATATGCTGTATGGTCAGCTAATTTATGCCCCTTCCCATGGCACATATGAGGCAATTGAATGCATTCGCAAACGCAAAATAGCCCTTTTACCGCTCAGCCTATGCATGCTTTTACAAACGAAAAACTGTGCGATGTGAAATTTCGCGTAGGGTCCTAATCTGAAAATGTGGGCTCTCGTTTGAAATAAAGGATTCTTCGATTTTTGACCACTGTGCAGCTTGGCGCTGGTACCTAATGACTCCCAGCTGGTGATGGGAGGAACGATCATCCTGGATATTTTAGAGTCGGTCGAAGAACTGAGAGGGTCAGGATGAGGTAGATCAGCGGTGATCAGGAGCGATGGGAAAGCTGAAGGCAGCAGGTGGATTTATAAGGGTAGATTTAGATTGAGGGTAAGTTTGAGAAGGAGTGGTGAGGCTGCCCAGGCGGACTGAGCCGAGGTGCTTTGTCTCGAGGTGATATTTTGGTTTGTGTTCACAGACTTTGTTGACACCCTCCGCGCCAGCCTCTTTCTCCATCGGGGCTATTAATTTCCGACCAAAACTGCTAGGTTGAGGGTCTTGATAGTATTGTGGTGGTGGTGGAGTCAGAGGGGAGAGAGGTCGCAAAATCGATGTCCTTCTCGTTTCTCACGTAAAGAACGACCACGGAACAGTAACCGGCCCCTCGACCCACACATGGTTTCTAAAGGGATGATTTGAGAAGCAATACATTCTAGTTTCCAGCTCTTCTTCTAACTAAACCGATATTTCAAAAGGATCTTTGACTTGTTAAAAATCCAAGTTCATCCCTGAAAATTCAGGGTTATTGAATTGGCCGGCCGAGGGATTGAATTAGTTTAATGATTGTCGGGTATTACCCCCGTTGATTTTTTTGAACCATGACTATTTCGTCAGTCAAAATCAATTCACGATGTGTTTTCGTTTTTTTAATGTCCAAAACCAAAGCTGTTGTGTAGGGACCTTACGGTTGGCAGTATGGTGCTCCCATCAGAGGTTTCATGCATGTCTAAAAATCAAAAACTCGAAGTGAAGCCAGTAGAAAAGATACCGAAGTAGGTACAGGAGACAAAAATGTCGTGAGAAGATACATTAAGGGGAGCACAGTTATCTTGAGAAACATGAGCAATACAATATGAAACGGCAACTCCTCTCCGCTGAAGGAGCAATAGACGGCCGAAATACCCAGGAAGTTATCAAAAGGATTTTGCAGTCACGTAACCACGAGTTCAATAGAGAGTTTTTCTTCCAGCGTTCTGGTGAGTTTCTAGATGTTGGTTTGTCGGCTCTTGTTGTTTTTGTGCTGTTCCGAACAAGAGACCTCAGTGCCCGCTCACCTTATCATCAGAGAAGAAGGGGCGGGTGATTGTTAGGTTTCACTTTTTTGCCTCCACCCTCGGTCCTCCAGTTCTTCTGGAAAAGTTTTCGAGGGCGGCATGGCGAGTAATGGCGATTACGGAAGGTCATTGTTTTCCTGCAGGCAACATCGCCCATCACCGGGCAGGTCTCATCGCTCTCCGCTTCTTCCTGTCACAGTTAGTTAGGTCAACACTCTGAGGCGTTACGTGGTTGCTGCATAGGTAATGAGTAATGAGAGATCATTGCTTTTCCATGGGGAATCTGCCAAAAAGCTGTTCAATACATGAGAGCCATGAAGTGTAAATAATCAAGTTCAACTCCTCCTTTTAGGAGGATGGTTACTGATTCTCATCGTGATTAATCCTCATGAATACCTATATTTTCATGATAGCACCAAAAGTTATGATTCTTTGGCAATGAATTGGCATTTTGATCATAACATCTAACAATACCTAGTTACAGTAACCGAAGACACAAAAATGTAGACATGAAAGATATTTTCACGGCCTTCATGTATCCTCAGTTTCCTCTGTCCTACGAAGGAAAATAATAATGATGGTCAATGCAGGCTACACTTACGTAAATAGATTACAATAGGGTCAACGAGGTTAGAAAATAGCTACCCTACTTCTCATCACATTAGGCACCCCCCTCTCAAGAAAAGAAAGTAAGTGATTTTAATGTTGCACAGTTGAGCTTGGGAAACATATATCGTTTCATTATACGATAAAATGTTTAATATTTCAACATTTTGTACCACCAACACAGAACAACATTATTGTTCTTTTTAGTTTTTCTTAGAACTGGATTTCGAAACAGAGCAGAGTAGTTTAGTTGATATTTTTGTAAGTAAGTACCTCTGCTCATCAGAGCTAATTCGGGCTTGATTTTCAACTGCTGGTCTCATATATCTACCATCTCCCACTCCACCACGTCCTTATGGAACTCAACATTTGCTTATGACACACCTCACATTTATATCTAATACTGAAAAAAACGACTTTAGTACATAAAATCCCATTTTGAGAAAAACGAATTTCAGGTTTTAATAACTCGGAAAACACTGTAAATTTGAATGTAAAAATCAGCAAAAAAAATTGAATAAGCAATTTGGATGTTTAAGAATTGTATTCTGTTTAAAAAAAAAAATCAATTTCAACAACAAGTTATATCATTCAAATTTTTTGAAGGAACAATAGCACATAAGTTGTACTTCGAAAGTATGATTAATAATTTATGTTCAACTATCGATCTCAGACGGATTGTTCCTAATCTTGGAATCGGCTTCTAGATTTTCCGATTCAATTAATTCGTCCTAAATATTTTCTGGATTCGCCTTCCTCCAGTTATTGGCTGAGGTGGAATTAGATGCATTGATGACACTTACCTAAGAGAGTTAAAGAGTTTTTCAGGCTGTTATGGAGCAACATTTTTTGCTTTCTTAATAATTTTTTCGTTAATGAAAATAGATTTTCCGTAAGCGCCAGAGAATTTAGTTTTATGAAAAATCAAGGTTGGATTTGCCTTTCTTATTTCGAGTACCCTTATCGGCCTAGTAGCAATAGGATTATTTTTTGGGGTTAGCGGAATCCACTCCCAAATAGCTCTCTGCGCTATTACTCACATCATTACTTATTCGAAAATACAAAAAGGTGAAAACTCAACAGGTGCCAACAAAGAAAAACGATAGATAGTGAGAGAACTAGAAAAACAAAACCTTCTGAGCTGTTTTCAGGAAGGTAGCTCATCACATGAATCACAGGAATTGCAAGGTGGTTTTGGAACTTGGTGCTTCGCCTGCTGAGCGCGTGGACAAAAGTTGTTCTTCCCCAGTACGGCGAATATTTCCGTGTTCATAACTCGGGATATAAGTTTTCTGTTCTGGGTCTCCTTACCACTTACCACTTGGACTAAAGTGCCCCCCCCCCCCCCCCCCCCCCCCCCCCTCAGGGGGTTTTAATAACTATCAAATCCAAATAATTCCAATTACGAACATCACTACCAAAACAAATTCACCGGAATAAAGTTAGTACCTCAGATCACAAGTAGGTAGTAAACTACATTGGCATGGGTTCGGGAGCTTGGCTGAATCGCTTGAGCTTCATGAACGACCATAAAGACTAAGTAAACGTGTTTCTGTATGTGGAATCTACTTCAGAAGGAGCAGAGAAAGATGGAGGTTAGAGATGATGGCAGTGATGATGGGGCCGTCAAGAGCTAGTTCCAAGGTACATAAAGACCGAAATATTAAACAGAGATGAAGCATAAGCGTTCCGTGAGATAGTAAAACTTGGAATGGGCCAGTTAGACGAGAAGATTGCCGCGACTACGAGCTCCATTGAGCACTAATGAACGCAACCGTCGGGTGCAACATAACTGGGTCAAACGAAGATTTTGATCGAAAGGGTTTCAAAGATTGGCAACACAGAACCGGACGAGGCGGGGAGGAACGAGTTTTCGGTTCGTTTAGCGTCCGAAAAGGCGAAAGGGAAGACGAGGAAAAGCGATGAAACTTCTCCGATAGCGATGAAACTCCCAGAGCCCCCGACTGCCTCACGTAACCCCAAAGATAAACGAGGAGCAGTAAACATACCCAACCATGAAATTAGGTGCCCCTTACCCTTCTCAGTTTCTGCCTCAAGTCTGGCAAACCATCTACGAGAAACCGTTTGGGTATCTGTCCTTCACAACGAAAGACCATTGGGCTAGACGACTGAAATTCAACTAAAACACTGTAGGTATAGAACGGGAAATTGGTTATGCTCTGTGGTCTGAATTGCATGCCAACAAATGAAACAATGTTCTGCCTTAAAACCTTTTGAGACAGTAAACGATTTAGGCGATCTGCGTGCAATATTCATCTAGGTATAGGTTGTACCTATCTAAATAGGTATATTCAACTACGCATTTACCTACGGGTACACACAACAGTTTTAAGTATAATAACGACTGACATCGAGTCTAAATGAATCGTCGGAGTTCACCGTGATGCTTCCTCCTCAGCCGCCTTTAGGTTATTTACCATTCGAAGAAAACGAAGTAAGACTTTGAATAACAGTAGGATATCGATGTAGAATTTATGGGACACCTATTACACCCATCAGCTATCGGTGCAGTACTGACTTTCTTACAAACCTGTGAGATGCAATGATTATCAGGAGGACTTGATTCTCCCGGAGTTGGATTCCCTTGCTCTGTAGATAGCACATAAATATGCATATTGCAGCTGGTTGGTCCAGCAGCACGGACGTGCATAATAAATCTAGATGGGACGGATCGATGAAAGGAAACCAGCCACTTATAATTGGAGAGCAAGAGTGGAGAAAACTAGCTCATCAGGTAGGAAAACTAGCTCAACTCCGACCTCAGAGTAGCATCAGGTCCAATTCGGGTATCATAGCTTTAAGTAAGGAATCCATGGATAGGGTACAAGGTAATAACGTTTTCAATTCTTGAAAAAAGACCTTGGATGATCATCAGAATAATTTTGGAAGACGTTTTCTCCTATTATAATTCCTTTTGTGACAGTTTGTGAAGCTTCCCGGGGCTCTCAAAAATTGCTCAAAATTGATGACAGTTCCGCGCTGTTTCGCAGATGAACTCTTATACATTTTGCAGTAATACAAATAGTCACCGCAAACACAAAATTGAGAACTGCCTTACCACCTCAGGACATCTCCTTCCACATGTTTGTACACTAAGCACTGTCACCTCAATTGACCCTTTCACCCTTCCAAGTTACCTTGTTATGTTTCCACCTTCTTATACCTACCTTGTTTGTTTTGCGACCCCATCGTCGCGCCACCTCTACATTTCTCTTCTCTTTATTATTTCCCTTCTCGTGCCTCTTCAAGCGCTCGAGTTTCATAAGCTTTTCTTCTTCCCTCGAAAAAAATTGTTCAAAAATCATTTTGTTTTTTCAACCTTTTTCCACGCTTCACAAACGGCGTTGCCCCGATTGAGCCAACTGTCTGACTGATGGACGACGTTTCTTAAGATAGCCGCCGTCCGATCTACAATTCTCGCCGACCCATGACGCTTATCAAATCCCTTCGGCAAACCTCCACATCTATCTTTTGAGACGTGGAAAAACAAAATTCGACAACCGTGAATATTATTTGGAGAAATAGGCGCCCCGATGTAGTTGTTTACTCGGCGTAGAGAATAATTATATAACTCGGGTGTTTCCCACGGCTTCCCTGAGAGTTATTTATGCTATTATTCACGGTTGAGGGATTGGATTTGGGTTGTGAAGAACAAGTTGCAGCGCAGCATGACGGTGTAGCGAATTTTAGAATAACCAGCATCGATCATGTATATCGAGTTCTTCTGCAGTTCTTATACAATGAAACTAATGTGCACGTTGATCATCGAAGGGTTATCTAAACAGCTCTTTGTTATGTGTAGAGACCGGGTGTTTATGTAGCATAAATGTCCCGAATATGTAGCAAAAACCAATACAATATGCAGCAAAAAACGTGTGAAATACGGCATCTAAAATTCAATACTTGAAAAAAGCCGCTGAATCAGCACAAGAAATAACTTTGAATGAAATTTACACGAAATTGCAGTTTTTACGATCTCTCAACGTACTGGACAACATATATAGCTGTAAAATGTGCATTTTGAACAAAATACACATATTTGTAGAACACTTTTTAAATGTATGTTATTTTTATATTTCAAAACATTTCTCCATTGGAGATGCGCCAGGTTTCGAGATTTACGTTAACAAAAATGTGAAATACAGGATTTTTATACAACAGTTTTACTCCAAAATGTGAAATACGGGACTTTTTCATTTAAAAAAAATTTGAAAATACTACAAAGAATCTTTAATCTCCATTACAATTTTATAGAATCTCTCTTATCTATTGCTGCTTCTTTTCCAAGAACAAGCATGTTACAGAGACACTATGTTAGCTTATTGTTATATGATATTAAATATCTAAATTTCATAATCAAAATCATTGTTCCATCTTTACGATAATAAAAGTCAGATTTATCTGTAGTTTTATAAAACATTAATTGAATTTATCTCATTCTGTAAAGGTCATCATGTCGTAGTGTACCTAGCTTTCGTTCAGGAGGTGAAACAATAGAAGGAGAAACAAGAAGAAATGCTTGCCATCATTTTAGTTAGGTAGGTATTCTACGAATCGTTCCATTCGTAGAATGGTTTGATCTCAGGTCTCTTTTTAACGAAAATTCAGTCAATAATCAATAATACTCATCCTCCTTTTGATTCGTACCTACATTTATTTTCTCCCATTCTCTAAAAACGTGATTCAGCGTTAAGAATCACCTGTTATAAAAATGTGGTCAACTGAAACAACTGAGTGCAAAAGCAACTAATAAAACGTAAATACTGAAAAACTGCAATGGAAAGTCAGCTACCAGAGATCAACTCATTTGATCCAAGGACTTGGAAATCGATGAATGATTGACATACGAACAGAGTGCCTAATATTCTAAAATATTTTAGAACTGGAATAACTGGTATATGAACCAGGGACAGGTATAATTGTTATCACAATCTCAAGACAAAATTGGCAGACGAGAAGTAGGTACATATTACATTAGATAACAAATACAGTGAAAAATAGTTGAGTTCAAAAATTCCCAGGGTCTCCGTCGGAAATCCCTGATTTTTCTTCTAATACCAGATAGATATCAGCCAAGATATCCCAACAGATATAATGGTCCTCATGAAACGAGTTAACGTTTTTGGAAGTTTGCAACATTTTCTTGTTTGTCGGGGACCACGGCAGTTTACTTATTGCAACCAATGATTGCTCTAAACTTATTTCTCGCTTTTCTTCACTTGTTAAATGCTGGTCGGACCTTAAATGTCAACACGGCTTTTTACTGAAGACGCAAAAGGTTTCTGTCACGGACCGCAGATTCGGCTATCCCCCTTGTAAATATCACAACAGCCCCCGCGTTTTGTTTGCAGTATTGTCCACCGTAACCGGTGAGTATCCTATTCTACGTGATCCAGGCTGTTTTACTGCAACTGAGGGAAGAATAGAATAGTAACGTCACAGAACGTCAACTGTCTCAGGGGTATGGCAGAAACCCGCAGAAAACCCTGTCTAAACCCAATATTGTCCGACTTTTACCACACGGCTTCAGCGTATAATTGTGCTCTTTATGTTTGGCATACCTGGTGCCCGAACAGTGTTGGCAAAAAAAATATCAATGTTCCATAGATATTGAGTAACCTCCAGAGTTGCCGCTGTATATTTTAGTGATACTTTTAGAAAACAGACCCTGGGAAAATTGAGATTGCGTGGGTCCCTCCATAGACAATTGGAGTTTGGATTAGAAAACAATCATAACTCACAATCAATTTGAGCGGCGTGAAACAATTCTTGGCCAATAAAGTATGTTAGGTACTCGGTATAATAAACAGGGAAGTCGCGAATTATTATTTCGATTAAAGATGTGGAAAACAAAAATATTATCCACTTCGGGGGTCTCAGTAGTATCGAATTACGGTAGTTATACAAGCTTTACTGCAAAGCTACAGCTGAAGCTCTATAGCAAAGCTGGTATAACTACAGTCATTCGATACATGAGTAGCTTGGTAAGTAGCAGGTTGATACAACTTTGACTAGCACGTCATCGGAGTGAAACTGGCTCTTCATTACTCTTGGCCTCCTTCCTCAACTGTCATGTCCTACTCATGGTGTCTTATCTTACCGTCAGTCTGATGGCAATTGAGTGTCTATTCTTCCTTCTTCAGCCAGATGTCAGATGTGACCTTCCTGTAACGGTTGCGGCCTGAAGCCAGACGGTGCAAATCACTGCAGGGCGTTTGTCAACCCAAAATTGTTATAGAACGAACACAATCCATCCCACACGAATATTAATAATTTGTTAAGCAAGAAAATACTTGAAAGTTGATAAATTGATTTGACCGACAAAGAGCATCGGCGTATTTGCTCAAAAATCCGGCTAATATGTACCACGATCATTTAGTTTAGAATGCAAGGACTGACTCTTGTGGTGCTTGCGTGCATTTATGAGCCCAGTTTTGGATCAATGAAATTTTTTGAGCTACCACGCAGTTTTACAGCCCTACACGCTGAGAATATTATTAAAGTTCAGATGGGTATCTCCTTGAAGTGATGGACACTTTCTGAAAATAGACGGCCAGACCTTTGTTAGACCCAGGACCAATAAAAAGGTTAATTTTCTACAAACCCATAACCCAGAAAAGTATCTTTCTGACCGGCCAACTTCATTTTGCCGAAGTGCACCGGAGTAGTCAGTATAATGAAGGGTTATCAATAATGGACTATGTTTCCATGGCGAGTATGGCTACATGTTTTGTAGAAGGCAGTAAAGGCGTAATTTAAAGCCGCACCCCGTCAGACTTTACGGCTTTGGGGGTGATTCATAGTTGTTCTTCTCTTTTTGCCTCTTCTCCTCGAGGACCACAACACATAACGTGTGAAGTATTGGCGTTGGGAGGACAGAGCGACGGCTCATCAACTCCAGACTTGTTCGGGTTTTTAAGCTCAACAGGTGCCTTCGAGTGCACGGGCGTATATTTGTGAAAAGAAGCCGCATACAACGGTGGAATTACCATACAAAATTGAAATAAAAAGCCGGGTCGCAACAAGGGACAGAACATGTAGGTACGACACAGATGGTAGGTTGCACGGTAGAAATGGAAGTTCACGAATACTGAAGGTTGAAGAAGAAGTTTAGCTTCCAAATCAGAGGATTCAGCTATGTGAAGGGATATTGTATACTGGGCAATGAAGAGATATTCCAGCATTTTTTAGCAAGAGTAGTCCATACCCACACAACAAATCCGTGGCTGGGAAGCACCCAGCGACATAATAACATATGTTTATATATTTTCTATAGATTTTCTGTCAACTCCTGCGAAAATCATACGGTATGCTAGGGAATCGCTACTAATTTTCCTCGATGTGTCTGAAGGGTGCAGTTCAACTATGAAACCGGTATACCTACTTACAACACAGTTTTCTGGAGCATCTGTAGTAAGCAGTCCTATGACTGGTTACTGCTGAGTCGTGATGTCAAAGTTAACGAAGACCGTAAAAGCTTATCAATTTTATTAATTAAATAAGCGTTTCAGCAGTAAACAGTTGAATAAAATAAGCTCTAAAACCAAATCAATTTTGGTGGTTATTGAGGCTCTGATAAGTCCGATAGCACAAATTAGTTTTTGCATGGAACGTCTCACGCAAGGATCTACTGATTGTGCAAGGTTACAAAAGTTGCCGATAAAGACCACCCAGCATGGCAAGGATGCCATAACACTAAGGACGGGATTAATAGACGGTCCTCGAGTTTCAAGAAGACCTTGAGATGATCTTCGAGGATTCTTTCTGAATCCGTATTCCACATTTCGAGGACACCATCTCAAGGTCTCCTTGAAACTCGAGGACCGTCAATAGATCCCACCCTAAGCTGCTTTGGGAGTAAGATTTTGAATGAAGCAACCACTAGGTAGGTAGCTATTATGGACGCTACATTAAGGAAGACAGTAACAAGATCATACATACTAAGAAGTATCATACGCAGGACACCTGCACTAGGTACCTACTTGGTGTTTGCTTCATTCAAAATGATATAGTGATTTGTCTTGCTTTGGGAAACACACTCTGTATTCCTGCATATCCTTTTATGTGCACAGGAGATCTTAACAGTCTGTGGTATTTCCTGTTTTCACGGGTGTTGATGGACCTAATGCAACTAAGCTACGTATACCAACCATAGAAATCGGAACGTAATGCCTATTCCAGTTTCCATCAAGTTGGGGCGCTGTGAAACATGCGTTCTGAGAGTAGTATAATGGGAAGGTCACATTATGTCAACTGTGCGTAGGTATCCTCACGTTGGTATTCTCGCCACCTCATGCGGAAACCATTTTGCCGTGTTATGACGAGTGTGGGTGAATGGGAATCTTCAAACAATGCGTGGCGTTCGGGTTAATTCCAATGTGAACAAACGCACACAACACGTCATACGGGATTTCTTCTTCCGCAAAGTCCGTACTTTGAAATGAACTACATGTGCATGGGGACCAAATTATGTATAAGTGTGTACCTTTCATGTACAATAACATATTCTATCGGCAGGAAGTTATTGTTGGATTGAAGCTCGAGTGTACCCTCGCTATTAAATTCAAACTTTCATCCCGTACAATCTATTGTGGGATGAAGTGGGGTAATGTTTGAACTGTTAAAAAAGGTGCAGATGAAGAACTGGATTTTAGAATGCCTTCTCCGTGTAGGTATGTCTGGACCCTGATAGTAGACATCACATCGCAAAAGCGAATTGAGCCTATTTGTTGTTGAGCGAACTGTAGCCTAGCATTGAGACTATTGAGACTTCAAGTTTTGTGGTTCTCCTCTTCTCAAATGTCACCAATAAAATTGTAGGAATCTATTTATTTTAAAATCTTGTCTTCTTTCGTTTTTTCTGCTGCAGAGAAGACTAGCTTACTGAAACTGCTAAACATTTCTGAGAACTGATTAAAGTTCCCTTCTTCCATGGTTACCCTTCGAGTCCCAAGTATCTCCGTCTGACGGTACAACATTCTTTAGTAGTCTCGTCGAATTTCAAACAGCCGAATCGGCTTATCGGCGGCGCCCGTTGCCGTCTGCCCTGAGGTCCCACGATCTCGAGGAAGAGGACCGTTAGCCGCGCACCTACGCCCCTTTTCTGATGCCATTCGCACTCTCACAGACCCAGATCCAGCTGGTTAGTGATTTATTAGGCAGTGTTGCTGTAATTTATCAAGTACCTTTCCGCTCCCAAGCTACTAGTATTTAATCGTTACTAGCAGCAATACTACCATAGTCACTAGCACCTGCACACCTAATCTACAAGTATAATAGGAGTTGCACTCTGGTGTTTGTAGGAGTTGCTGGAGTTGTATCTACTGTTGTAGGTTTGCAGGATATTGTAGGAGTTGCACTGGTATTTGTAGGAGAATCAAATTTTAATGGGCCTACGGCAAATAATCGTTTTATATCTGTGAAGATCACTTGTCAAGGTAGAGAGGGGGTGAAATCTGATGTCAGGTACATCATAATTTCCCCCTCCCCCTAGCTACAAGAGAGGTAGTGATGGTACGTCATAATGTCAAACCGGTCTAGCCTTTGTATACTAATTGGCTAGATCAGGTGACAGCTCTTGTACGGACTCATCTCCCCAGGATCAGCCTCTAATCAGCCGTAAAAAGAACATAGTGGAAAGTGGTCGCGAGCGATCCAGGCGCTATCTGTTGAGAGCAGGGACGTACCGTCACAACTCTTCTTCGCACACTACTACAAGAACCCTGTAGCAGGGTGAACTGGCCTATAATATAGTAACCAAAAAGTGATTCCTTATTGCGTTTGATATGATTATCCTCAAATTGATAAAAACCCTCTGAAATTGTCAGATGTTCATTTTTAGGCTTACTAATAGCGTAGAACTCGATCCATGAATGTGATAAACAGTACGTTTCCGTAACATGCCAAAACCATGAATGTGATGCTTGGAGGCGATTCCAGTGTTCTTGCACATTCATTATTTTGGAATAATGCTTTGTTGAATTTGTTGATCCGTTTCCATAACAATGAATGTGCCATATTCTCATGTGAAATAGATATGCCAAAACCGTGAATTTGAAATAATTCATTTTAAATCTGGTATGCCAAAACCACGAATGCGCTATGAAATGAAGGGGAGGCAGGATGTGGCCGTTAAATTATTTTTCCGCAAATTAAAAAAGGTCTGTGACCAGAAAGTGGAAGAACAGTATTTAAAACAACTAACTGCACTCTGTAAAATTCAAACAAAATATATATCTATATATAATCAGCTTTTTCAATTTTTCTCGAAACTACTGAATTGCACATTCATGATTTTGGCATAAAGGGGACAATATCATGTTTTAGAAATAAATGTTGAAGAATAATTCTCAATATTAGAATCTTTTTCAAAAAGACCATCAAATCGGATTTAACTCAAATGTAACTGAAAAACTCGTACACTTGCTCTCTAATTGAGGACATTGTGCATTTTCATACTTATACACCTCTTACCTGTTTTCCCATACGTGCTAATAATCTTGTTGTCACTTGTTGTATTTTATGGGTAGATTTCTCACCAAACGCTTATCCAATTCACCACGAGGAACCAGTTACCTACACGAATACTCATTACTTAATGAATGTATAGAGAGCTGCAGGGTATAATAGAAAGAGAGAGTCGTATGGACCCAGTGGGTGGTCAGTATGGATACCTGCTGTATGGATAATTTTCCACAACCTTTTTTCGGCTTACCCCAATGGGCCACGACCTCAATTTTATATACTAAGGCCCTTCAAAAGTGTAAAGGCATACTTACTGTAAGTGAAACGAAAACGGGCTAGTTACTTCGGGGGGTTGAGCTTACCTGGAATAAAGAGAGAAAGATTTAGTTGGGCATATCATATTTTGTTGATGATGTCGAGAGATAAATAGTAGGTACTCAGTGGAGAAAAACAAACAAACAAAATAATAGAATCATAACCAAACTATAATCTATTATAGCAGAGGAGATAACGTGTTTAGGCTCGGCAGAGGCCTTATATTTTCGTGTTCACAATGAACTTCACTATCAAACATCTGATGCGAGGCTTCACAGTACATTTCTGACCCGTAAAAACCCGAACAATTGCTATTTTACGGGGTTTCAGACTGATTTCGGCTCTCAGGATATTTTCCTGGTGATGATGGGTATTGGAAGTTGTTTTTACTAGACAAAAGAGTGAATCCTGTGAATTTTCTCAAAATCCTCAGATACATTTCTGGGGAAAAGCTCGAAAATGTGCTAAAAACGACGTTTTTAAACCTATTTTGTTTAGTTTCTCCACCAAATAATTAACCTGGACGGCTGAAATTCTTGCAGGTTCATTCTCATACATGTAGAAACCAAGCCTCGGAAAAGGAAATTTACATAATAACCAATTTCTTGATTCGCTCAACTAATTTCAATCCCAAGCCATGGAAGAAGTAATCCATGGATTACTTCAGACCAGATGTTTTGTTCAGCTCATTTCCGCCAAGGAACTTGAGTTTCGAGGGAGTTGAATCCGATTCCGAGGTCAAAAGCAGTAAATTCCGACTCCGACCGACATTATGGTTCCTATTTAGTTCAGAACAGTCCCTCCCACAGTGGGGAATAAGTTGTCCTTAAATAATGATGAAGTCGAAAGATCGGATTACTGGAGAATTGATAATGAATTCGGTTACTGACAAGATCAATTAGGCTAAGAGTTCAAAGTTTGTTATTTTACGAGGGACAGATTAAATTATACCTGATTATTATTTATATTTTATCATAATTATATTATATTATATTATCATTATACCTGATGTTTCGAGCGGTAGGAGATAGAAAAGAGAAGACCTTCTTTTTGAAAACCAACTATTGGGTTAATGTGCCAAGAATTTTTAATAGGTGAAATAAGACTGATACGACGAAGTTTCGTGTCAGCGAATTAATTATCGAGATGCGGCAAAGGTGATAAGGCAATGATAGTTCTACGATGGGAAAAAGCAGCCCCCGAGGTAAATGAGTTGAATGTCGGGTGTTGGGAAGTTGGTGGTGCCTCTTGAGAAAAGTACATTCCTTCCAGAGTCACTAACCTTGTAGCTTTCCCACGGAATCCGCGGCATAAGTTGTGAAAATAAAGAAAACTCGATCTCACGCGGAATTGGCCAACCGGACGACCCCGATGCGGCGCAATTATGAGCAAATGGACGAAATTCCGACCGGCCACTGAGATGAGAAACTGTGTGTCAAGTCGTCAATGGGGTTTTCAAGAAAAACTTCAGCAATATCATGGGTTTCTAAAGACAATAATTACAAGCTATCAAACAATACTTATGGTGTAGGTTCCACGTTATAAGAAGAATAAGAAACAATCACTGTTGCTAGAGATTCTGGGATAGTCCTCAGTGAGGCACCATTATGAAAAAATGAAGGTGATGAAAGGTGTTTCAAATGAGCCTCTGAGATTTTCAACCTCTGAAATAATGGGGATTTCTAAGGACAATAGTTACGTGATGCCGATGAACTTAAAAAAATGTAAAAAACTGTACAGGTACTCTTAGAGGAAATTTCCGTTAAATTACATCTGTTCGAAGAATTTAGCGATTAACCGTTTTCATGAAGAGTTTAGGGACACCCGAAACAACAACAAAAAACAATATCTAGGTAATGAAGCGTTATTCGCCCTTTCCAAAAAATGTTCCACTTGCAAGAATTTACGTAAAAAATGTGTAGGTTTCATGTATATTATTTGTGTATAATTTAAATGAAAACGTCTGTAAAATAGTGGGTAGTATAGCTTCTGAACATCACATAGCATCACAACATCGAACGAATATTCACCACATACATACACGGAACAAAATTTGCTCAGGAAGTTTCGAAATGCAGGTAAAATTTACATTTTAGACCAAACATTCCGTTGAGTTCTCGCACGAACATGAAGCCCTGGTAGTGAAGAAGCAAACATTTGAAACTTGATCCATCATTTGCGGTCAAAATTTCATTGGAAGGAATTTTTCTTTAATATACTTGATTTTACATTTTTCAAATGCATCAACAGATTCAGTGCCCTGGAAAATATATATATAAATCCAACGGTTTCTTTTTGATTCAAAAAATTTCGAAGTTCGGAAAATTATTCGATGTTGTATTACGTAAATAACATTTCTTTTGTCTCGAAAATTCGCAAGAACTTGGATAATTGTCTATTCCAAAATACCATTTCAGCGCAAAAAACTAGTGGAAATCGGTTGCAGTGGACAGTCAGGGGGACCTCTTTTTTTACACTATTTGCCTAAACGATTTCCACCACTGCCGATCTATCGCTTATAGTGGACTGTCCAGTGTCCACTTGTTTTTCATCACTGCTGTCTGTTTTTGTATGATCTTGAATGGCTAATCTTATCGGAAATTTCACGCAGATGCCAAATATACCATAACGTTCCTAAACCTAAATTAGCTACTTAATGCACTTTTTGCACACAACAAAAAACACAGAAAAATAGGTTCTTTTACTTTGGTACAAAGTACTTTTTTTCTTTTACTTTGGTACAAAGTAAAAGTTGAAGAAAATTAAATTACGCATCGACACCATAAGTCGAAGAATGCATATTTGTAGTGGGATCATATAGGGTTAACAAATTACTGGAGAAGTGTGAATAGTGAGCATTCTATCTCTCAAATGGAATTTTTCAATCCCCAAAAGGTAACCGGATGACAGCTACGATAGAAAATTCGAAAGCCAGTAGTCATATAGCATGTGTAAATGAGCAAAATTTCAAAAGAAAAACCATATTTTTAGCGATTTTTGAAATGTGCAAAGATTATACTAATACATTTGGTGGCTCATTCTTGTGGGGAATTCAGCACTGATTTCAAATATACCATGAGATGGTAACATACTTGAGATGGTATTTCCCTCCAAAACCCTCTCAAAACTAGTGGTTTAAAGCGGTTTTTGACCCTTGTTTCACAAAATTTGATCCTTAAGGATGTTAGTACTCTCTTTTGATAAGAGTATAACTAACATTTTGGCGATACTTTTCAGATTGTTAAGACCTTTCCTAGGGTCAGATATCTTCAGAAACGGCACACGCACAGGCACAGTACACTCATTTATTATGATTATGAAACAGGGTTAAACTTTAAGAATCGATTCAGAATTGCCCAAAACGGATTTCCAATACAGAACATTTTCGCAAAATTTGAATACTTACCAAACATTTTGGACCCATTTAAATAGCTTCATTTTCTTCAAAAATTAGCTAAAATAGGCAAGTGAAATACTTGAGATCTGTTTGCATCGTAAAAACATATTCTGGGTCACATTTGAGAACGAATTTCGCCAAGGTGAGTAGTTGCAGACGCTTGCACTTTCCTGTACTGTTTTCTGCGTTTTACTGAATCCACATTTCACTGAATGAACTAAAACCTCAAAAGATGAAAATTGTAATTTTTAGAAAATAAAATAGAATTATGTTCATTTATTTGAGAGTGAAACAGCAATGCCAGACTAATTAAATGGTCCAGACGTTGGACCCCCCGTTCAACACAAAACTGATGTACCTTCTGTGCTCTGGACGTTTACTAGCAGTTCGAAGGTGAACTTTACGCAGAGTACAACAAAAATATTTGATATCTCCTGCTTTTGCATCAAGATCCTTAGAGTTCTAGCAAATGATAGCTATCCATTTTACTTGAATGAAATTAAAAATTTGACTTTTAACGAATTTTCTAAGATAATGAAGCTATTGCAATGGCTTAAAAATTTTTGTAATGCAAATTTTTGACAATTTTCTTCAAGGAAATCCAATTCAGACCATTCTAAAACAATTCCTGAACTTTAACACTTTTTCATATGTATATTTTGGTGTGAGATACCATCCTAAGCATAGGAACATGGTATATTCGGAATCAGCGTGAAATTTCCTATAAGAATCACCCACAAAATCCGTTAAAATTATTCTTTGAAAATTCGCTCATCAACTCATGCTGCATGAATGGAAATTTTTTATTTCAGAATCACGTTCTGAACCACTGTGTACAGGAGAGAAAGGCAATTAAACAACTGCTAGAACAACGAATACGTAACCTCCAAATTCTCAACAAATTTCATGAACTTCTTTACTAGCTTAGCTGCGAAGCACAGAAAAACGGAGATTTTTCTCGCAATTAAAAACATAATAGCCTCGTCTCACATACACCGAAGGTCTTTGAGGTACCCGTCTCTGCGTAGACATTCAGGAAACGTTTTTCCGTATACGGACAACGACTTGGGAACTTTTCCCATCCGCTTCCTCCAACCAGAAGACATCAAGTCCCTTCTCATTCGGTACACAAATCGATTCAGCTTTCACTGCGGATGTGAAATAATACCGAAGTAACGCTAAAAAAATTACCATGTTGCAGAGCGTTTCGAAGAAAGTGCTCTATTCTGCAGCCTATTGAGTTTACACCATAGGCATCGATGTATTTGGACTATGAAATTTTCACGGATAATCTTCCACTATTCAGGAGTGAGGTTCAGTAAAGCTCGCGGACAAGGATTATGAGACAATCAAATTACCCGGGTTTAAACTAACCTTCACGGGGCCTTTTCTTGCAAACCACAATGGACATTTTTGATCAAAAGCCCGAGAATAGTTTACGAGTAAATGCCGCTCGTGGTAACAGAATTCGTCGTGTCTATAATATTATGTCATTTTCGATAGGTTTCATTCAATATTTAATATAGATATTTGCGTCGGTGGCTGCCCTCGGGGAGAAAGTGACTATAAATGAGTTTTCCATTGAATATTGCGTGGCTCCATCAGCGTTATTCGTTGTTATTATCATGCATGAAGGAGAGTCGAACGTTGTAAAAGCCTCACATTGTAGGTACCTTCTCATAAAAGAAGATCTTTCGTGATTTCGTTCCCAAAATATTTCAACGCATATTGCTTTGAGTTGATGAAAAAACCTGTCGTAACAAAAGTCATAGATATATGACT
>JAEMON010000003.1:20729302-20739544 GCA_030264115.1 Lygus lineolaris | reverse complement strand
GGTACCCCTCTTGAACAGATGTCAAATCGAGCGTGTTGTCAAGTACGAATATTTCAGTCATGACAAGAAGTAGTGTAGGGTATTTGTTATGAAAGTGTAGCAGTAGCTTATATTATAAGACCGGCGCATGCTTTTAAGCGATCATTTCATTTCTTTGGGGGCGGTGGATCCACTTGTCGATTCAACACTGCTATATTTCTACCTCCAAAAATATAACCAATGCAATTTTCAATTTTGTACATTTTACTTCGCACACAACCCCTTGAAAACAATCCTTCATTAAATCATTGAATGAGGGATTGTAGAAGTTTGTTCATTAAACCAACTACTACAGAAAAACGTAGAATAATTAAAAAAAATAAAACTTGGCTATGTAGTTGGGCCGTGGATGACGCGGAGTAATAAATTATAAATAATTTTTTTACTTGTTATCATTTTGTCCGTACAAAAAAATATAAACATTTATATAGGAACTTCAAATAAAAATTACTACACTTGGAGAAAATATTATTGCAAAATAATGTATGTACTGTGGCCCAGCACAGAGTTGATCTGACCCTGAAACTATTTCACACAAGTACCACTGAGTATTTTAGCTATTACTTGTATTATTTACTTCATAGAAATAAGTGAATTTTTCTGATCTGGGAGAATGTAAGAAGGTAATTATTGCTGATGTCGAGTATTAATTTATGAATTTCTCTACTCAACAGATCAACATTAGTTATTCTTAGGATTTCAACTATTTTCTCATATGTAATGTTTACGATTTGCATACCTCTATATCTAGTTGTCATCTGAGCATAAGTGATCTTTACTTTGTTTGCGCTTATATCTCCTATACGGGGACGACATAGAAATTCGTAAATTTCGTCCCCGTATGGGAGACAAGCGCAAACTCCGGGTCGTCCACGCCCCAATTACATAGTTTTATTTATTAATTTTTTTTTTTTACTATTTTATGTTTCTTTTGTAGTAGCTTGTTTAATGAACCATCATTCAATGATTCTATGACGGATTGTTTTCAAGGGGTTGTAAACGAGGTGAAATGTCAAAATTGAAAATTGAATTGGCTAACAGTTCGGAGGGCAGTGCGGTTAAACGCGGGGACGAATCGCAACACACGCTAATGGCCTTTCAGTTGGTGGGGATGAACAACTGGTAACAACCCATGAGATGCAAAATAACAGTGGAAGGCTCTCCAACATGTAAACCACTGGTAAGGTAATCCAAGCTAATTTACCTCTCCTGGTAATTTCAGACCCTCCTGAGAGCTTTGGACAAGTTCGGGCGAGGGAAGAGCATCGATCTCCTGTACGTGAACAACAGTTCCGTCAAAGCTCTTGCAGCCGGAGGCTTCAAGAACCTCAAGCTGACAAACCTTCAGCTCTCCAGCTGTCGCATCAAGACGATCGCCAACGGTGCTTTCGACGGACTCCAGGTTAGCATATATCTACTAAATTTTTTGCAAGATGAGAAAACTCCGTATTATGCTACGAACCCATTTACCTCCCGAATCAATGAAAACTATATTTCCCTTATTTTATAACTTCCGACTGGATGAAATGCACGAACAACATACAAGTATGCCAGAAAACCATGCAACTTCAGGTGTGACCCACCGATAATAGAAAACCAGACAGATACGATTCAATTATAAGAATGCACTTCGATAGGTACGAGTACTACATACATGTTTTCAATGCACAGGGTACGTTGAAGAATTTGTATCTGCAAGACAACGAGCTAGAAGACGTGCCAGCCGACGCTTTACGTGGACTGAAGAATCTAACGACACTCGATCTCTCAAAAAACAAGTTCACCAGGTACCATCACAGTCTTCCTCCTATAATGAACCCTAAAAATTGTCATTAGGTAACCTCTTTTTGAAGCACTCTTACGGAACCAAGATCCTCAATATTGTGTCTTGTGCGTAGGATTTCGGACCACTCATTCTCAACACTGGGGGCCCTAACGACTCTCAAACTGTCAGACAACAACCTCACTATCGGGCGACAGGCCTTCGCCGGACTGGAGGGCAGTCTCAAGAACCTCAACCTCAAAGCGACGCGTCAGAAGAAAGTGCCAGAGGCTGTACGCGGCCTCAGGACTCTGGCTTTTCTCGATCTAGCTCAGAACGCACTCAGGGAATTACCAGGTGACTCAAACACCACAATTTACATTTAATTCATTCTACTAATACGACCCGAAAATTTTGAATTATAAGTACAACAGAACACGGAGTGGGGTTTAAAATTAACGTATCAACACAGAACGTAGACCTATTTTTCTGGACATGGAAGGGAGGGGGAAGCATCCAAACGAAACGTAAATATGGATTCGGGGAAACGCAAGCTCAACTTTCCCAGGAGGCACCATCAAAAATAATTTGGGAACCCCCATCAATAAATTAGGTATACTTGTAACTTGTAGTATACTTGTAACTTATAATATTATTTATTATTAGGGATAGGATTCGTAGTATTCACATATTTTTTCTAGGCTACATATCCATCCTTATCAACAAAATGATTGTGTTCATACTGAAACTTTTTGAACCGTTTTAACAGACTTTGATTTCACATAATTTCACATAGGTGCGCTATTGATAAGCTTACATCATTTTCAAATTTTCAAATATTTCATTGATTGAAACACATACCTATTTTAAAATATTTCATAAAATAATGAGACAACTGGGTATTTTTCAATTTCAACAGCTTTTCATCGTTTTTAAGATCACCATTTTTTCGTAGGTAGTTTAGGGAGCGACTCACACTCACACACTGGGGGGGGGGGTCACATTTCAAGAGGCTTAGAATCTAAGAATGCTTAGATGAACCATAGCTCACAGATTGTGATTCACAGAGGCCATTATTGTTGCTGTGGTTTACAGGATTCAAGCAAACAATAATTTGCATAAGTACTCTGTTCATTGATGAAAAATCATTTGGGCCTGGACAGTGATAAATGTCGAGAAATTCACACTCGAATAGACAACTGATGATTTTTACTCTATTATTTTGTCTACAATTTTTACATAGGTACTTCAGAAGATATTTCATCAATTTTCCAATTGTATGCATATTTCAAAAAATGAATAAATTTTTTAATTGTATTTTGTAAATATATAAAAATCCGATCCCTATTTATCATCAAACAGCATGCTTTTAAACAACGTTAGGTATGTAAGTACTAAACGAGCTACACTGCAACCACAACAACACACGAAGGATATTTTTTCAATATAACAATGGCCAAGAGCACAAAGGAGACTGGGCATGAGGGGGGGGGGGGGGGGGGGGGGGGGGGGCAGAAGGTATATTTTATGTCAAAAAGGTACAAAATATAGAGGTAAAAGATTTCGTCGAGGGAAAAGGACGCTGGCAGCGTCCCGTAGTAAGTAGGTTGGTAATACTAGTTATACAGTTGCCTATTCTCCTATTAAAGGCTGGTATAATCTTATTACTAGCCGTAAAATGATGAAATTAATTTAAGAGTGTGAATAAAGAGGAAACTGAAAAATAAGTGGAAGAATAAAAACAACGTCGCAGAACAACGAAAAACAACTCGTGCCCTTGCAAAGAGTTTCTCAATTCCACCCTGCTTTCTTGTGATTAATGACTCTTATGACCTTTGAGGTTTTTTTTAAATATTCTGACCTTGTTGTGATCACTGCGACATTTCAGGAACAAATGGACTGTTCGACGGGCTCCACTCCTTGACGGCTCTCAACCTGGAGAGGAACGTGATCCAGACGGTGGGAGAAGAGGCGTTCAGAGGCATCAGTGACACCCTGAGTTCCCTCAGTCTTCTCAACAACCTCCTCACAGAGTTTCCCACGTCCGCCCTCCGACCACTATCGGAACTCAGGGTAGGTACCTGCTCGGTAGTTTTATGGAATACTCTATTGAGATATTCTAGGTTGATTATTAAATTCTCAGCTCGAAATTAGAGTATCACGAGTCGACAGAGTTCGTAACGACACAATACGAGGGATGATCGGGACAGTAGGAGTCAGTTGTGGATCGTCTAGAACGGAGTACTAGTTTGGAATGGTATGGACATATGAGGAGAATGCCGGGAGAGAGATGGCCTCAGAGAATCCTACGTTGGTCTGCCTCTGAAAGGAGAAAATAGGGAAGCCACCTGGAGAGGAGGGATAGCCGGCTCAAAGCGTAGGCTAGACCTCGAAGGTGACCAGTGGCAAAACAGATATTCAAGCACTCAGGCATTAAAGGGTAACCTCTGACAAGGAGAAGAAGAAGAGCTCGAAATTACGATGCGATTATGGATCACATCAGCGTAAGGTTTTATTTTAGTTATTATTACGGAGCATCAAGATCAATTTATTTGCAGGTGTTGGACATAGGGTTCAACCTACTGACAGAGCTACCATTGGACGCCTTCCTAGGCAACCCATCGCTGACCCTACTAGCCTTGGATGGGAACCCTCTGTCGACGGTTCCTGGACCTGCAATAGCCCATTTGAACTCCACCCTCAGAGGCTTATCTCTCGGGGGAAGGTTCCTCCACTGCGACTGTCGTCTAAGGTACCTAACTAATTTACTTTTTATTTTTCCTTCAATTTTTCGAGTTTTTTCTATGTATATAGATAGGGTTCACAGTGCCTAGCTCTTTTGAAACGCAAAATACAAACCACTCGCTGCTCTTGGTAAAGTTATAATAGTCAGAGACGGCTACGAACGATCTAACTACTTTTCTTTCTGATTAGGTGGATATCACAGTGGATAAGGCGAGGTGATCTTCAAGTCACTTCAAGGGAAAGAAACCCTCAATTCTGCGGCTCGCCTCCTCGTTTTCTTGACGTCAACTTCTATAATATTGAGCCAGAAGGTAAATTCACCTGACCTAAATTGTGCTCGATTTAAATTGTATTTAATATTATTCCTCAAGACTATACACCACTATCATAATAGTGTTTTTGATACATATAGGCATCTACACAAAAAAATTCATTTCAACTCATGGATGAAGGTCCAACACAACACCATCATTGTTCTGAACGGCTACGAGACTTTTATGTAGGTAACTCTCATTGGAATGGCATGCTTCCGAGTTTAAAACGTAGCGGAAACCTTGTGGTCAAGTTTTTTGAGGTGAACATTCAAAAAATTCAAAAAATCTAAGACTTTAGACCATCCTGAAAAAGGCTCTATGTGTGGCACCCATGAATACTTGCCATACGCATAACTTTCACAATTTCCATCCGATTTCGATTAAATGTGCAGAGATTTTATGGGCCTAGATGGTTTCCTAACAGTTCAGCCCAAAACAACTAATGGTCCGATTTTACTCTCACACTGAGAGGGTTGGTGGGGACTGATGATCCTCCAAGAATTTCATTTGGAACGGTTTCATGAAAGCCAAGATGCACACAGAAAGGCGGTATCCTCAGCCACGTGTATAACTTCCGAAATTTCCATACGATTTCGATTAAATTTTCAGAGTTTGTAAGGGCTACCCTTTCAATGTGGTGTGCATCGGACCAAGACTTTAACATTAAAAAAAAAAACCCTATTGTACCATAATATTTATACAACATTTCAAGGATTAAAGGATTAATGGATACAAGGAAACCACACCAACTTGGCAAACATTTTTCATATACCTACCAAATAATAATAATGTACTATTAGTATTAAGATGCATACCTGTTAGGTACCTATATATTTATGATTACTATTATACAATTTGCTGACAGTGCTTCATTAATATTGTAGAGTTGGTTTGCACCAATAGCAAACCAGGGGTTGCAACGCCAGTGATTGATGACCCTCTGGATAACGTTGAAGACATTGATTCTCAGCCTTCGGGGGTGAGTCACAGTGCCGAGGTAAGTAGCGAGATAGGAAGTATCAGCTTTTTATTATCTCCAGAGGAAACCATAAAGTAATTGATGTATCTTGTAATTGCATCACTCAAAACAACTGAGACGAAATCAGTTAATTCACTGTGTACAAATCAGGAAGGCAATTTAGCAGACGTTTCTATTGCAAGAATTTGTTTCAATATATTTCTAAGCCGTAGTTTTGCTAAAATACTTTGATTCGGGAGGAATCGACACAATACATCAAGTCAACAGACGCTAACATAATTACTGTTTCTTGATCAAGGTGCCACCTGAAATCGGAGTTGGGGTAGGGTACGTGGAGCCAGCTACATCGTCAATGGCGACAACAGCCTCCACGTCGACGACCATCACAACGACGCCATCGTCGACAACTGTTACCACTCCTTCGACGACGAGTGTAAGATCGACGTCCGTCACCACTACAACTGCTTCTACCGCGAAAAAGACCCCCTCTACGACCGTTCGTCGAGGCAACGTGGTCATGTCACGGAGCACACCTTGGCCTCAACAGCATAGTAGGCCACCTCTAGTTCTCGGCCACCAACACCCGAGGTAACCCATTTATGGGGAACTTCTAAATAAAATCCGTAAACCCTATGTGAAAGCCAATGAAAACACTTCTTGTGATAATTTAGCCTTCGTTTCAGTATGGGTTGTGATAGAAGATTTAAACCCTGCTAACGTATGGTAGCTTAGCACTACTTTAAACCAAGAACTAAAATATTTCTTATTTCAGTCTATATCAGCAGTAAGAATTGTCTTTAATCCCTTCATTATCACCCTGCGTTTAATTTCTTCTGAAAATAACGTCTTTCAGATCGCCACAAGAAGTGCTTGTTAGGTCTGCCCACCGAATGGACAACTCGGTCATCATCCAGTGGGACTCGGAAACTGCCAACATCCTCGGATTTAGAGTCGTCTATAGACTCTTTGGAGATAAGAGCTTCAAACAAGGACCTCCACTCGAGGCATCTGAGCGGGAATTCAAAATCAAAAACGTGCCAGCTCAGGTGAATGGTTTTCCCTATACCTACATTCAATCGTTATCATGAAATATAGGTACCTATATTGTTGATTGATCTAATGGCATAGATAAAGAGTGCCAAAGATTAGTTCACAGTCCTCTCATTAATACTTGAAGTTCAGATGGAGGTATGAAATGAATAGGTAGGTAGACATTCTTTATTAAAGGCTTGGGATGTAAAGGACAAACATGTCTACTATAGTAGTTGATCTTAAACTTGCGAGGGATGATACAATGTTGTTGATTTCAGGAATGTATAGTGGTCTGCGTGGTGTCTTTGGAAGAGATCAATGTTCAGCCCGACAATGTGCCATACGCTCAGTGCAGAGAAGTGAGAACGGTCAATTCGCCGACCAACAACATGGACAAGATCACGATCGCAGCCTCAGCAGCCATTTGTGGCACTGTTGTGATCGCAGTCATAATCTTCGTAGCGACTTCGAGACGGAGGTCGAGGAAACTCCACACCCTAGATGGCGGACACTCTGGCAAAATGGGACTTCCAGTTGGAGGTGAGATGAGATTTCCAGTTGGAGGTGAGATGCGATTTGTCTGTCGAAGCATACATGAACAGCCATCTTGGTTGCACAGATATCCGGTAATGAGTGCGACTAGGTGATCCGAGGAAGCTCTCCATGCGGGGCACCAAGAAGAAGTAAATGCGGGAATGTAAATAAGGAGGTTCCATTCTGGTATTTCTGTCATAGGTCTACCAGTAGCTTGCTGTCCAGCATCCAGCCCAGGCCCACTCTCGTCCCTTGCGACGCTAAATGCCTTCACGAGTCACAAAGACTGGGATCAAGTCTCAGTCTACTCCAATCGGTCACTATCCCGGCCACGGCCAGGCTACCACGTGGACAGGCAAGGTATGTACAACGAGGATCTCACGGACTTCAGGCGGAAGCTCTACCTGAGCCTTCACAACGCCTGACTGTCCTCTCAACCCTTGTCGTCCTAAACCCACAAGCTAGAGACAACGGAAAATCTAGACTCTGGATTCCAGAGTACCCCATCTGCCTAATAGAAGAACATAATGAATAGGTTGAAGAAATTTGTTCAGCAAATTCCGAACGTACCTATTGAACGCAATAATGCGAAGTCAGCTTCAAATGATATTGTAGCATAGCTGCTTCTTACATTATCACAAATGGCATTGGTCTTCGTAAAATATTTACCCAACAATTTCCCTGTTTCTCTCCAAAAAATGGGAATCGCGCCTGAAAGAACTGTTTATTTACCTACTTGAAAATTACTAATCTTGTGCCAAGGGTGAAAAACGGGCATTCCCGTTACTCGTGACTATAAGAGTTGAACAGTAAAAAATTGCAAAGAAAATGTTTTCAAAATTTAGAACGCGTGCATACGTTTTTAAACTCAGAAACTGTGTAGAGGCGTGTTGTACTCTTGACTAGTCAGTTCTGTTCTGTAGGTTCTGATTTTGATCTCAATGAAAATTACGCCGATAGGTATTCAGGCAGATGCTATTTTGAATAATTATGGAGTTTTGAAGATTCTTCGAGTGGTTAGTTCCCTAGTGTATTTCGAAATAGGGGGCAAATGAGGAGGTTGTTGTCTGACCGATAGCAGTATTATTTTTGATGAATAGAATTTCATTTTCATCGTTCAGAGTGGGATATAATACTTCAACGGGCGAATATTCCCACTTTTTGGATGATGAACCACATTGAAAACAACCCTACGTTCCAAAACCAGAGCGAGGGTAGGTATTTTTCACGCAACTTTTCAACTATGTTTCCGAAATACTAGTTTTTAGTTCTCCCTTCTTCTCTTACAACAAAAAACTATGTACCAATGGATTTTGTACATAAACTCTTATGGAAATACCTGCTGTTGTAAAGTAGAACCTACCTACTAACGACTGGTGAATGTAACTATGAACTTATTTTTGTAGGGTTACTGTGACGAAACTAAGTGGCGACATCTTTCAAATTACCACAATACCCACTTCCAAAATCCGCTTTTGAAAGCTCTATGTTACTTACTCTACAGTCTCCGCTAGATGCATGTACCTAATTAATTTATTTCCTGTTTCTCAAAGTTTGTACCTACTAACAACCTTAGAAGAAGACAATCGAAATATGTGTAAATTATTGAATAAATTTATTTTTTCATAAAAATAACTCCTTTCTGTTCATTTTATTTCAAAAGGCTATCTACCTACTTAACCCTATCTTCTTCAATTTCCTTGGATGTGGATGTTTACCGTAGGAACTGGAATTGGATGAGTTATTTTCAAATTGGATCAATAACACATGATTAATGCACATTGGCCTCGTAAACTTTCAAAAAACTGGTAGGACACCCAACACTTCATCATAATCTTTGGTCGACGGAAATCCGGCTTATGAGCGTTTTTCAAGGAGCATGAAATTCTATATCATCTTTTATTAACCTGGTGGTTTTTTTTAGGGTTTTGTTAATTCCATTGTATTCAACTGAGAACCTATCAGTGGCAACGTACCTATACCTGATTGAAAATTTTAGGTTTCGCTCACTTCCCATATTTCAAATTTGACAACTGAACACGTTCTTGCTGAACAAAACTTCAACTCCCAAGCCAACATAAACGCTCTGCCACTGGTATGTCATACTGAGTCTTTCTAGCCCTTTCTTCTTTCTCAACTTCATTTCATATTTAGAAGGGAGAACTGAAAACGTAGTATAAACATAGAAATTGAGTGTCCATGAAAGATACCTAGGCCCTACTGCATTTCTAAATTGATTGTGGAAGAGTATCTGTACTCCATTTGGTAATAATTATGATCAATTTGATTGAAAATTTTAGCACTTTTGAGTAAGATGTTTATGTCCAAACGTCAGAAGTTCAAAACTATTCACCATTCTCCAATTACCACAGAAATAATTGTCAATAAGGCCAAATTTATGGGTAGGAACCAATACAATTATATGACTTCGATGGTTAAGGGTGCGCGGGACGATGGGCTCGGGAAGCACCTCAATCATGCCCCAACTCCAACTCAAAATCCTATTTATTATTGCTTCCGAGTCTACCAAGGTAGCGGAAGCATTGTTTTCACTTTTGAAAAGTGAAAAATTTGTTGCCTCCAGAATCAAAATTTCAACTCGCGTTTTACGTTTCAGACCTTCCTGAACAATTTTGGTTTCGTGTCTGTCTGTCTGTCCGAGAATCCTTGCAACACGCATAACTTCCACAATTTCCATCCGATTTTGATGAAATTTTCAGGGATTACGCGGGTTAGGCCCTAGATGGTCCCCTATGAAATTCATTACCAGCCGACCATTACCAGCCTCTGCGCTTGCGTAAATGTGAAATCCTAGAAACATAATTTCTCGCGACCTG
>JAEMON010000003.1:20701096-20714742 GCA_030264115.1 Lygus lineolaris | reverse complement strand
AATTTTGAAATAAATTTAAAATGTGGAATTTTAAATTTCAACATCTCACTGCTCATAAGAATTGAATAATACAGAGAATGCCGAAAACAGATTTGATATGGATTGGTTATAAACAGAGAAAAGTTTTAACAACTTTTCAAGGCGAGAAAATGGTAAAGGGAAAAGTTCTTTTTTCCAGCTTATCAGTCCCAGGTTAGTGATCAGAGTGGATAATAAACTCTTTGATAGCCGACATTCAGGCATTTTTGGGGACGTTTTGGGCCGACGACGGAACCCCTGCAAAGAACTCTTTGACAAGATTCTACCTAAAGCCTGGTACGAACATCAGGTAAAATCCAGCAGAGCTACCTAGTCTTTTTTTTTTTTTTTTTTTTTTTTTTCAAAGCACGAAAACTGTCATTAGCTCGAAGGTAAATTGAAGTCGATAGAAATTTGAGCTGAAAATTTGTATCTGGGGTTTAGAAGAGTGCTAAATCCGAATCTGAAGTAAAAAAATGCAGACTCCTGCATGTAGTACATTATATGGGGCTGTAAGGAATAAAAGCAGGTACCTACCTTTTTCAAGTGAACCATCTCGAATTCAGATCGCACTCCACCTCCTTCACATATACCCATGTAGAAGTGCTGCCACAGTTCCATGGATCGTACGAAAATTGGAAGCTCACTTGAAATAACAAATTATTCATAATTACCGATAAGTAGGTTAAGTAGGTCCTCGAATGGAAGGTACCTATGCGTCTCTTTACTGATAGATCAATAAATTTATAGGGTCTGTGACTTGAATATTTTCCGCTTTTTATCGAGCAAAAGAAGGAATTCTAACGATTCTAAATCGTATTATTAGGTATTCTGATTTTTTTTTTTTTTTTTCCATTAAAAAAGTTGAGTGAAGGGGAGAAATCCTAACTTGAAAATAAGGGCAGTAATGAAGAACACACCACAAAACCAGCACTTTTACTTATTCTAGCGTATTATCATTATACAGGGTGATTCAAAAAGAATATCACATCTTTGAAAATGGATTACTCGGCAATGAAGAACCAGAGAGCGCTGCGCTATGTGTCGTGGTTTGAAGAACGTTCTGAAGTTTTTTTTGGTTGTTCAGAGATGTCGCTACGAGCTCCCGCTCCTGTGTAACCTTCATTTGTTTGTTTGTTGTAAAGATGGCGACCACGCTTGCAACTAATTGATCATGACAAAAAACTCGAAAACTCGGACAAAAAATCAACAACATGGTTGTGAATCACTTGTTGAGATTCGCTATCGTGTTGCTGACCATAAACTAGAAATTAATCAGCAACACGATCGTGAATATCAGTGATTCACAGTCGTGTTATGGTCACTTTGTTTGCCCGCCAGAAATTTTGTTTCTGTGTTTGTTCACAAAAAAAAGTTGTTTGGTTGCTCATAGCGACATCTCTGAGCAACCAAAAAAAATTTCTCTGGTTCTTCATTGCCTAGTTATCCATTTTCAAAGATGTGGTATTCTTTTTGAATCCCCCCGTATATTTCTTCTACATCCATTCTTCTTCATTCACACATTCTTCTACATTGTAGGCTGTACTCACCAAGAAGTGTTGTTGACAGCAATGCAGAGAGACGAGAGCAGAACTTTGAGTTTACTCTCTTGTGTTATAGGCCCTTTCACTGGAGTTAACACTATGAACTCGCGCAAGCCATACCACCTGCAGATACAAATTTATTTAGCCAAATTGCAAGCAATGTCTTATTATCAGAAGTAGGAATTAGGTCCTGTGTGATACGTTGTTAAAAACAGGCAATTACCTTGGAACTCTTGCGCCATTCCAGCTTCAAAAAATACGAAGTAGAAGGTAATTATTAAAAGTAATCTTGTTAAATTATGATCTTTTGAGACTTAAACCAGGGATTGAATTTGAGGTAGGTATCAAAAATACCGCATAATACATACCTGATGATATTTTTTCCGAGCAACGTCGAACATTTACCAGATCTTGATATTGTTTTCAATATAAAATATCACTGAGTAACATTTTTATCATTGATCGATATTAAAAGTGATCAGAAATTATTATATTATTACTGATGATACAAAACAACTTTTGTCAGAATATCAATAGCTAGGATTTTTGTAAGAGTTAAATTCTTTGGATAATTTTAATCTCAAAATACCAATACCTTTTTTGCAATAAAATAAATTTTGTAAATCTAATTATTTTTATTATTATAATTAGTCACAAAATACCAATCTTTTTTATTAAAATATATGATTATCTCGATTATTTTTTTATTCAAAAAATATTTTGTTTTGCCAATCTCAGTTATTCTGAGCCATACATTAACAAGAAGATCAGTTAATAAGGTATTATCCAGTCTTAAATAAAATTAACCTCGTAAGAACATGGGGTCTCGTTTCTTCTCCGTTTTTCAGTAGTTCTAGAGCGGGAAAATCGTTGTCAGATGACATAACTTCTTCCAATGCTTCCGGTAAATGACCCTTTCCTTCTTCAATTGGCAGATTTTCAGTACCAGGGAATTTAGCATAATGATGGGTAATGGTGAATTCGAAATCTGGAACAAATGTACATACGGATCAGTAAGCTACTATATAGTCCACTTGGATATTAATGTGATAGGTATATTTGTGTGGACCCAATATTATGATCAATATTATCATAATCAGGGGCTTGAAAGCTAAAGGTCGGGGCGACGTCAGAGCAGCGATACCTAGTGGTGAGGAATGGAGGTTCATGGTGGGTACTTCAGTGGCTTTATAGTGTGGAACAAAACACAGAGAAGAGATTGTAAGCCGAACGATTACCATGTGTGTACTGGAGGCTTTTCAGCTAACAAATTTTGTTCCCTCAGGCAACTGACAGGATGTTTGTTCCCACTGACTGAGCTATAGCAAATATTCCAACATTTGTCTGTAGCTTTGTTCGCGGTGCAAGTTCTGAACCTTGGGAACTGTTCTGCGCTTGCGCAGTTCAGTTTTTGCGTTCACAGTGCAGCCGTTCCGAGTTCGCAGTTCTAGTTCTGTGATCGTAGTGCGTCCAGAACCACGTTCTGAACCAGTTCGATTCCGTTCTGAAAATTTTTCCGAACTCAGAACTAGCGCATGCGCATTGTACTTATTGTTAATGTAACGCTAAATACCAAATACCACCTGCGCACACTACATCCTTTTTGCTGCTTACTCTCCCTCGTTTATTTTAGTTCGCGATTGTTACTCATTTCTGCTTTGCATTTTTATTTTTATGTCTGTTAGTAGTACTTTTTTATTTCAATCTCTGTTAGCAGAATTAGCATTAGTGAGTTGAATGAAGGAGGTGCAAGTGGTGTCGATGGCATGACATGTTTTTACGTTTTTGCAGTAAGTACCTAATGCCTAAAAGTATTTGTTTCGAATTAAAAAATAAAATTATAATACCTCGTAAAACAAGTTGCCTAGTTGTTGGTTTGAAACCCTAACAGTTGAACTCATAAATAATTTACAGGGGGGAAATTAGTAGGTGTACATGTACGAATAATACACCTCTACTTTCGCTTTAAAAAAGAAGTAGCTTCCACAAATCTTGAAGATAGGAATCCTCAAATGAATTTCCAGCTTACCAAGATCAATCTGTTAGTTGTATGAAATTGAAGTACGAGTAGAACAATTTGTTTTTCTCATTTTTTTTGTTTATCTAGTAATTTGTTTTTTTAATGGTAAAACTAGGTATGAATCTGTTTAAAAAATATACAAAACGAGTAAGTAGGACACTAGAGCATTTCAGTGACAAGGTACCTACACAACATGGTAGTTTTACTAGATAGGTACCAAATTTTCTCAAAAATTAATAGCTTGTATTCAAGTAAGGTAGGTACATACCCTTATTAGCTAAATGTTGAGGTCTAAAGACAAATTTCATCTTGATAATCTACCTATGCTATTATACACGAGTTGGTACTTCTAGGTGAGAAGGTAACCAAACTCTTCTTCTTGATTATTCACCATGGAAGTAGAAATCCTACTTCCATATTTATTCATCTTCAGGTTCGGAAAACGTCCACAGTGCCAGTTCGGTGGCCTTGAGTTCCGGAATTATAAATTAGTTCTAGAACGGTTCGGAACCTGCACTGCGAACAAAGCTTGTTCCATCCTGATATTGTATGCAACTTACCCAACTGATAAGAACTTGAATACTGTTCCAACTGACCGCACTATTCAAATATATTCTAATATTTTCAACCCAGTGGCAGAGGAGGGCTGAAATGAACACAGGGAAACCTTCTGCAACCTCCCCAATTTTGGTGAGAGAAGGGGAAAGCAGCGGGTGGGGGTGGCTGGTGCGCTCAGGCTAATCTTTGTCTTTTCCATGCCTTCTTCAAGACCAAGGTTTTCACACTCCAAAACCTTTTTGCACTAGCGGTTTAATTTTTCCGCGTTCTAACTGGACAAACAGAATATTAGAATATTTATCTTTAATCCGCACACTTTGACCTTGAAAGACTGTTCGAATTATACCTAATCGAAAGTAGGTATATAACATTATAATCGTACATTTTATGTCAGGTAGAACAATTCTAGAGTAGCCGAGTCGAAGCATAATGGATTTTGTGAAGATATCTCTAGAATTGGATATATATTTTTTTTAATGATCACAAATGTTTTCATTTTACGAAGTACCTACTTTTCAGGAATTTTTCAATCAAATGTTCTGGCCGGCTGGAAAGAAACAGGATGAAGTTGGTTTGGATTTCCAATATCTGCCTAATCTTCTATCTGAGGAACTCCAGTCCATCGTCCAAGCCCAAGGATCGAATAATCTTCCTAGGTGCCCCAGAGTTGAAGGGACAAGGCTCTGATGATTGATACCTGGGTCCTAACTTTCACCCACTCCAACAGAAAGGAGCCCATTTTTCGGCCAGAGTGCTGGCGAGTCTTTTTTTGAAAACCATATACCCCGGATGGAGGGCATTGTCACACGAGCAGATGAGGGGTGCCTCGAAGATGCTCTGCTGCTCTGTCATATTGTTCGTGCTTCTGTCTGGCAGCTGACTGTGCGGAGGACTCCCACGCTTGAGAAAGGTAGCAAGCGGCGTCAGCATTTACAATATGTGTGTCAAAAAACACCAGCCTTGCACTTTCACAGACTCCCTGGACCTTGATGTCAGCGACTAGCATCGGGCTTCCTTCACTTGACACTTGCAGTACTGGTTCCACCGTTGCGCCACCCCAGACAAGACCTGCCAGTTTTGCACACTCGTCCCTAACGCTGTCGTGTCCCCGTTTCACGAGGCCTCCTTCCTTGCAGTTGAGTGCATGGTTCAAATCAAACAGGGCACCACAACGGACACACTTATTAGGTAGCTCGAGTGGAGTGTGCCCATAGCGTAGGGCGAGGGCATCCCTGAATTGTGTTGGGGATAAATCCAGGCCATCTGCAGCTGTGGGTACTACCGTGAGCCATTGGGAGTTGAGTTGGACCCTCTCCAACACCCGTTGTTAGGATGATTGTAGTCTATCTATTAGCTCCACGCTTCTATGGCTCAAAGTCTCGTCCAGAAGCTTCCTCTCCTCCTTCAGAACCTGCGTGACTCTATCTAGGTGATTCCCATAATTGAGAGGCCTTGCTGTTCTGACAGAGGTTACCAGCTCTTCTGTTGCTCTACTAGAGGCTCGATGTGCATGGTCTGACGTGAGCAAAGGGTTATCTCTAGATGTTCTGAACTTTGCAGTTCGAATCCACACTCCGACGTCCAATGTGGTTCAATTCCTCATCACTATAGGACCCAGCAGGCCGATCGAACAGGAGTTTTCCCCCCTCGTCATAACTTTCATCTCTGTTAGTTTATGTTAATCGGTGATCATCATGCTCATGAAGGTCTGTAGGTCTCCCAGTAGATACCTACTGAATTGGTGCAAATTGCATAAACGCTGTGATGTTCAAGAATATAGGCACCAACTAAACCCCCTACTTCTAGTTCAGTGCAGGTTTGTTATTGTCGCCAGGATGTGCCTAAAAAGGAGAAACATGAACATGACCAACCAACGTCCTCAAATTCCAAACATTTCCTGGGAAATAGGGACAGATGTCAACCATACTGGTAATCTCCAAGCAATCTAAACTAAGTAGTAAAGCAAAATAATGATGATAACAGCAACAATATGGAAGATCCGTTTCACAACTTGCATCTTACCAGTCAATCGTGGCAATTAAATACATCTCACCTAGTTATTGCATTATTTTAGAAGAAGAAACAATTTAGAACCATGTGCATCAGATTTTGTTTACAAATTAAAATCGAACACAGATTTTACACCAGACATGGGAAACCACAAGTGACAAAATAGTGGCCTTACCAGCAAACGACAGGTCTTCAGACCGCGAATGCCATGTAGCTGATGATATTTTCAGCTTAGGAGGGTAAAGATTTCTAGTGAACAATTTCCATTCTTGAATGATTTCCTCGATCCTAGCGATGAACACCTCCCATTCGGATGCTGTGGTGAAGTCAACGTGATACAAATCCGCGTCGTCGATGTCTTCGGTTGACATGATGGTTGATCTGACCTCTGGAGCTCAACGATCAGGATTATTCCTAAACCTAATGTTAAAAACTGAATGGCAGATGTAAAAATCGTCGTACGCGTCAAAATCGAATAACAAGACAAAACGCCCGAATGCGACCGACAAAACCGATACACAGACTTGAGACAATTATACTATCCACACAACATGAAAGTATGATCCATAACATTATCATCTGCTTCTTCATCTTTATAGTATTCTTTGCCTTGAAAAACCATTCGTGTAGTCATTGACAGTGTTAAACCTCCAAAAAATCTATTAAGGAATTACTTCCAGGAATTATTCCTCGTTCCCGAATGAGTATTATCTACTTTATATAAATTTAATCAAATTTTACCACAGAAATCGTGGCCGTCATATTGGAAAATTAGGTACATTCTTGAGTTTAATCAACACGTCAAAAGGGACTGCACTGCAGTGAACAACCTGTAACCACCACCACCAGAACCTGACTTGCTGTTTTGTTGAACCTAACCTCTCTCTCCCGGTCGGTCAGCAGAAAGCCTAACTTGGGATTTGTGTGTGGTCATTCTCTGTCTTCTCATTCTGATAGTTTCCTGCGAAATCCTATAGTTTTTATCCTTCGAACATTCATTTGAGTTCACGATGAGTACTGCCCGCTACGACAGAGCCATCACCGTATTTTCACCGGACGGTCATTTACTCCAAGTGGAGTACGCTCAGGAAGCTGTACGCAAAGGATCTACTGCGGTAAGTTGGTCTCGTTTGTTTTAAACTATCGCCTTCAAGCTAGAAGTTATCAAAAGGACACTAGGAGAGCTCCATACCTTCTACCATTTTTATGAGTTAGCATCCGCTGGTAGGTAGGTATCTACGTCGAAACAAGTAGTAGTACTTACCTAGTAAGAAGTGGTATACTTGAAGTTTATGGTCGTTTTGTCTCAATAAACTGTCTCACAATCGGTTCAGCTGTGATGGGACGAGTCCTCAACCTACTAGGTAGTCGTTATTAATTATATAGCTACGGTCTACCTAGTTACCAGTTGGGGATTTACCGTGGTCCTTATCTTCCGGTCAGCCCATAGTCAGACATCAAATCAAAAGCACCCTTTGTTTCTCAGGCTACCTACTATATGTGAGTACGTAGCCATTGTCTTTTGTTGAGTATAATGGAAGTTAACCGTGGATACTAAAGTGGCTATTTTGGGACCTGGGGGATGTTCTGTAAGTGAAACAACTGTTGGTAACAACAGTTGAGTTCGTAACTTGGTGATAAACGCCACCATGTTTTGCAAGCAAGGTGTTCTGTTAGGAAGCAACATCAACAAAAGCTGTCCACTTTGGACAAGCTTGTGACCACCTCGGGAGGCAGTGAGAAGATTTTTATCGAGATGAGGTTAGGTGACTGACACAAGTTGTCTTGGATTATTATCATTTACTGGTGATCATTTTAGCGTTTGTATTGAGTTATTAGCGTGATACATCAAGCTGTGGTGATTTTTAGTGATTTGAACCATTAATTATCATGTTTTCATCATGTTAGCTTTCATCACTGTTGATTTATGTTACTCGGTGGCTACCTACCAACAAACCATCGCAGTGTGATATGGATTATGGTTATTCGTTGGTTGTTGCAAATGGTTGGCATAATTACTAGGTTATACGACTAAAACATTCCAGTAGTGGCCAGCCTCTTGAATGTCAGCTCCCTAAACTGTCTGTTATGGACACTCAATTAATTTAGTAATATTTTGTTGTTTCACTCAACCTAAGTACATATTACATGGTTACAATTGATTTGCTCCAACCCCACGTTTTGGGTTAACAATTTTCAGGTCAGGAACTCAAACGGGTCACTCGAGTTCACTTTTAAGTTGATAAACCCGCCGCCCCACTTGGAACGCACATAAGTAACTAATCCATCTTAGAATACCCAAGTTTTGTTCAAACTAGCGACGGTTCAGGGCCATCATACTTATCAGGTCACATATTTTTGATTCTGCACAGTTAACATATTTGACCTGATCCTAAACTGCCGCTGAGAAGTTATAAAATGAGCAGTTGAAGGATTGGAAATAGATTAGAAAGGGGTGCTTTGGAGAGTCCCCCTCCCTCATCATTACGTTACTGTACGGTGTATTTTATATGATATTTTTGGTCACTTATATTTTAGGTAGTACATAGGTATGCCAAACCTTGTGTAATAGGCGTCTCAAACCTTTAAAGAAAATGAGTTACCTACCTAACACAGGCTTAGAACCCGGCAGGTACCCTGGTCAAAATGAGGTTTGTCCCCAGCAGCGGTGGGTCCTTGTTAGGTCAAATATTTTAGCTGCATACAACCTTCAGAAGGGTGATTTCCCGCAGAAATTCCCAAAGTTATCGCACTTGACGTCTTCTATTTGCCTACCTACTACTAATTACACTTAAAACACCATAGTATGAGTCGCAAGGTATACATAAGATAAAAATCAGCAAATTGATATGAACGAAATAAGTATTGCTACAAAAGGGAATGCCTATGTTGTTACCCGTATATTTGTGTAATAATTATTATAGTATGTTATTGTTGTACAAAGCGGGTGAAGAGAGAGGTTACCAGCCCCCTGGTGAAGATTGAAAATTTGTGTTGATCGGCGGTACCCCTTCAAACACAATCTTAAATAAATTTGTCGTCTTTAAATTGGATGCTCATCCTCACCATAATATTTTAAACTCTGTTCCGTTTTTAGGTTGGAGTGCGTGGAAATGACTGTGTCGTTCTTGGGGTGGAGAAGAAATCCATCGCAAAACTGCAGGAAGAGCGGACAGTGCGAAAGATTTGCCTTTTAGATGAGCATATCGTAATAGCTTTTGCTGGTGAGAATAGTTATATTATTTGTACGCTTTGAGGTTAATTGTTCTTAAGATGTAATCGTTCTTATTTTAATGTTTGACGTTAGACCAGAGCAATTGAGAATCAATGTTTGTGACATAATGCTTTGAGATAAACGTTCTTAGCAATATAGTGCTCCATCATAATGTAAGTGTCCCCATTAATTTAATGTTCAACGGATTCGAAGGTGAAATTTATCTTTGAATTTGTCATTTTTCAGGTTTGACTGCTGATGCTCGAATACTCATCAATCGCGCTCAAACAGAATGTCAATCTTACAAGTTGACAGTTGAAGACCCTGTCACTGTCGAGTATATCAGCAACTATATTGCCAAACTGAAACAACGGTACACCCAGAGCAATGGACGGCGACCCTTTGGTATCTCCTGTCTAATTGGTGGGTTCGACATGGATGGAACGCCTCATCTCTGGCAGACAGAGCCATCCGGGATTTGTTACGAGTGGAAAGCTAATGCCACTGGTCGAGGGGCCAAGGCCGTCAAGGAGTTCCTGGAGAAAAACTACGACAATGAAGACCTCTCACAGGAGGACAACGTTGTTAAACTGGCAGTCAAAGCCTTGCTAGAAGTCGTTCAATCTGGCCAAAAAACCCTTGAGATTGCTGTGATGCGAAAAAACCAGCCGTTGAAGGTAAGAGTGAGAAGATCCATTTCGCATTGCAAAAATATTAATCAATTTCGTTACTTAATATAGTGGAGACTCCTTTTAGCAGTACCTCAAGTCTACAAAAGATCTGGCTGTCTTCACATTGATGATTCGTTTTATGCATCCGAGCAGCTGAGCCCTTCTTTAAAGTTTGGTCCAACCTCATACCACATTAACCTGTATCAGGTAGATTCGTTGTATTAAAAATCGCGGATTCATAACCCGCCCCAACCAAATTCCCTGGCTGTGTTGAAACACAAAACTTTGGCGATGAACTGAAGCTGATGAAACAGCGTGGTATTGATAAGGATAGGAAGTCAACAAAGTTGGGAAGTAGTTAATAAACTGATTCTGCAAGTAGCTACATTCTTCGCCAAACCCATTCATGGGGCCTTTATCAACTCCTGTCCAAAGCCAAAAAAAGCATCAACTCCTACCCCTATTTTTTTTTAAACTCGTGCCTTGGGCTCGTTCTCTACCGCTAATGTTTTTCAACTCCTACCCCTAATTTTTTTTCAACTCCCACCCAAGAGAGGTCAGTTCAGGGAAATCTCCATACCCAAGGGTAGTAAACTAGGAAGTTAGAAACGAGAAAATAAGAAAATTTAAATCCTCCAATACCCGTTATATTCCCATAGAAAAAGCAGCACAACCAGTAAATGAATCACACTAAATAATATTTATGAGGATACAGGTACGGAGTCAGTCTATTATCGAATCGTCGGCATTAGAAACATGATACTATATTTAAAAAAATAATAATAGAATCAGTATAAATCAAATAAAACCTACTATTTATCCCAGAGACCCCCGAATTTACTTGAAACTTTCCTCTTGTACTCGTACGTGGTAATTGGTCCGTCTTTTTCGTAGTCTACCACACAATTAGAAGGTACAAACCCCCAACATGGAAGAATGAGAAGGAAGGTCCACTCAATGTAAAATGACGTGCTGGAAATCTGCCTTTTACAGTAACTCCATCTAGCGAAACTTTTGGGAACTTGAACTAAATGGTCCATGTAAAAATCTATCGCCGGAGTGGGATTTGAGCCCCCAATCCCTACCATATCAGCTGAGAGAAAGGGCTGTATTGTCCTCGCTCCCTAACCGTCTGTGCCAGTCTGCCTCGTGTCGTCACCATGAGAAACAAGCGGTCTCGACCTCGACTTTCATGTTGACGATTCCTTTCAGAATCTTATTTCAGAATGTTATTCAGAGTCTCAGCTGTTTCTTTTGATTAAAAGCAATCTTTTGGATATTCAATGATGGTGAACTAACAAATGATTAATAAAATAACCAAGGATGATGAAATATCCGAGATAAATAATTCAATTTATCCATTATTATTGAACTTAGGTTAATAGGTACCAACCCCTAATAGTGTTGAAAGAAGGGAAATTATAGCTGGTAATTCATTTCATTGTTACATTTTAGTATCATATGATAATAATAGACGGATAATAATCTAATAATCCAGAATAATTGTGAATTTGAAAAGCTACTAAGAGTGGTAGGTTGACGGAGCACTCTAGCGACTGCTGGTTGAACTGTCTAGTTCTAAAAAATTTCGCCAGATGGAGTTACAGTAAAGGCAGGCAGATTTCCAGCACGCTATTTCCTATGAAGTGGACCTTTCTTCTCCTTCTTCCATGCCCCCACATTCTGGGGGGTCAGAGTTGATATCCTTTGGACTCTTCAACGGTTGGCAGTTGATGCGACTTTCGCCCAGCTCTAGGCAGGAGTTGAATCGCTTGTAAACACCCCGACCTCGAGGGAAGGAGTTCAAGGCCCCGTTCATGAACTTCCTGTCGTTGTAACAAACCTCCTGGCAAAAAAACATGAACATTTTTAAATTTTGATTAAACTTGAGTTGAATATTCAAATTAAATTGTCTCTATGCTTGATCTGTAAGTTGTTAGTTACTTACTTGAAACATTCTCAGATGAGTCCCTGTCACACGCTACGCCGCTCTTTCCCTGCATTTTCCCCCATTTTCAGCCAGCAACAGAAAAAGAATGAGAACGTGAGTGTTGAAGAGGAATAAGGGCCTTTCTAATACAGCGCGTTCTGGCAGAATGCAGTTTTACTAACGTCGTCAGATTAGGCCTTGAAATATTGAAGCAACGTGAGCTTAGATCATCTAACCTCTTCAAAAAGCGATTTCCCGTTCAAAGACTCAAAAAGAATTGGGAACTTGACAAATGAAATAATGTGGTGTCTCAAAACTTGGGTTTTCTGGTGATACATATTCCTTCCACCTTTCTGGTGGGCTGAGGAAAGTAAAAATACTGGCACTGGAAATGGAAAAGATGGCCTCTGTTACTGCCAGAGTCGTGAAATGTTGCCTTCCCTAAGTTTACCTTTCTGGTTACATTTTCTAGAAAATAAAACCTGCTTAGAGATGTTGAGCTAAGAAATGCGCATGGCAATTGTAAGGCCTGGGAGGTGTGAAGAAGTCAAGAGAGTCTTTATTGTAAATTAATAATTCAAGTTCGATACCCTCAGTGATACCAACAAGTATAACATGAAAAATACGAAATGATAACGATGCATGGATACTACAGGAAGCATGGGGTGCTCTGGGTGGGTAGAGAAGTCAACCTTCAGAAAGTGCCCTTCTTCCACTTCAAGTTCAGTGATATGAAAATGCGGGACAAGTTGACCAAGTGCTCTTGAGATATGGCATTTCCATAAAAGTTAATGGCCTTCTCCACTCTCGAATTCGAAATAATATTTTAAGGGCCCGCAGATGTATGTATATTTCAATGTGAATCAAAATTTTATTTTCATCACATCCACAGAAAACTGGAGACACCGATGAAAAACCGGCATTTCATTGGTTTCTTCCAGGATGTAATAAACTTAGAATTTTGTGATTCACATCTAAATATGTAGTTATAATTGTGTACCATGCATACTTCGTAGAAATTTCAAAGTCACTAATTTTGGGAAACTAATACCAATAATTTTGAGTGACGTTGGAGCATTTCAAAGTCCTGTTGTCCCGGAGGCCCCTATCTGGCTGTGGTTATTTTGATGAAAAAGAGAACGTTTCATTATAGCATTGTGTAGCTCACTAAATAAGTTCTTCTCCTCAATTTTTCAATGTTGAAAAACGCATCCACCACTTAAGGAATCACTGCTGTTTCAGATGCTTGATTCGGATACCATTGATAGAGTGGTTACTCAAGTCGAAAAGGAGAAAGAAGAAGAAGCGGAAAAGAAAAAGCAGAAGTAATAACTTTTACCCGATCAATTATGTTGTGTACTTCGATGTTTCAATATTGATAAATCATGTTTAACTAATAATTATTATTTTCTTTTCGTACTTCAGTCGTTTTTTTCCTATCATTTTGTGTGGAACCACTCCACACTCTCATTCATCTAGCAAGAATGCTCCTGGGTTCTTGCTTTTTTTTAAAACTTCCTTCCAAGTATTTTTTGAATATCATATAAAGGCAAGGCAGGTAGGCTGAAGCTTTCCACGATATTTATTTCATGTTTTCTATTTTACCACTATGCCTGTGGTACAGTATAAGCTGTGTATAGCTTGGAATCAAATTATTTTTCCACGTAATCGCTATTAATGT
>JAEMON010000003.1:20517407-20527972 GCA_030264115.1 Lygus lineolaris | reverse complement strand
AAATCGTATGGAGCTAGTTCATAAAGGAAGAGATTTATTCGATATTTGAAGTCATTTTTATTCAAGGATCTTGTTTCAGAGGGAATAGAATTGTAGAATTTGATGCTCCAAAAATTTGAAGAATTTCTCGCATATTTCCAGCATTTCTCGTACTATATGAATGTGAGGTTGGGTCATACTTATCTAAATTATTATGCATATAAATCAAGGATTCGCGAATGAAAAGAGCAGGAATTGTGTGGATTCTAAGGGACCTATAGACATCTCTACAGTCAGCCTGATATTCTAAGTCTGCTATCACACGAATCCCTCGCCTTTGACAACTGAATATTAACGACGCAGAAGAAGTATGACCCCAACATAATTTAGCATTATATACATTGCGTACTTTCAACGTGAAATTTCACGTACATTGACCCTTTGGACGACCCCAGCGCATCTATGGCCCTTCATGATCAAATCCAGAACGCCTCGACGGATTTGAACCAGATTTGACTAAAATATCGAGGAGGCTATGGGAAGGTGTATAGGTGTATATAACTTCGTAATATGATCGGTAACTCCAATGTTTTATTTCGTATTTGGATTCAAAGTGAAATTTCATATACAATTGTCCCTTCGGACGACTCCCGCCGTCGACCATAGCGCCCTCCATGGTCAACTCCTGAACGGCTCGACGGATTTTGACCAAATTTGGCAAAAATATCCCGGAGGCTATGGGAAGTTTTCCTACATATCTATGTATTCTCTGTTATTATGTAGCTATTAGAAAAACATGTTCCATGTTTCCTTGCTTTGATCCTTGATCTAAACTGTAATAATCCGGGGGTCTGGGGGTGTCCCCTAGATTTCATTCGTCAATGCATCTACCATCATGAACACAAACCACTGGCGGCTAGATACCCTACGGCAACGTGTTTTTTGGTGTCCATTTCTACTGGGAAAATAGCAAAGCCAAATTTATAACCGAATCGGAATATGAACGCAATTTGCGGAAAATGTAAGTACTTATCCAATATTTTAAACTAGGTATCACTAAATTTGAACTTTGGAGGACGAAACTCAGGTTGATACTCAGCAGTCAGCTGAGCCGGAGTTCTCTGCCTCGAAAGGTACCCGGAAGATCCTGAGGGTCCGGTGGTCGTGGCGCGGCATACTTTCAATACCCGAGGCTTGTTTTTGAAACAAGTCTGTATGGATTATATTGATACAAGGGCTAGGTAAATTTTTTGAGAAACGGCTCGAAAATTGTCAATGTCACGAGTTTTCGGGTGTCCTCAGGGGGCCCAAAAATGCGACAGACAATAAATTATTAATACATAGGAACCAAAGATTAAGTGGGTGCCGCCTTACCAAGACTTTGAATTCTGTGTTGTAGTTGCAGGAATCTTATTGATTTTTGTGAGTGCATTGTAAAACTGGGATTTTCCCGAAGCCTAAATTTTTAATTTCTGAGTTTAAAATCGGATTTAATTTTCTTGAAAACACCAAAATGTAAATTTCGGTTAATAACTACCCAGTATGGCCATGAATAAGAGATAAAAAAATGGTTGTGTAAAAATGTTTCTTAATTTCCAGATGGCAAGTTTTATTCTAAGCAAATTAATCCAAAATTCACCAGTCTGACGTTATTGTAAACGATTTACCAAATTAGGAAATTAGAAGCGAGAAGAGGGCTATTCCAGACCTCCTTGTTTTGAAACTTTTCATCAAATTTGAATTACAAATTGTGTAGTAAAAAACACCCTGACAGTAATGAGTAAAATGTTTCGCTATTAATTTTTCAACGCCTTTTCTCCTCATTAAAATATAAATTTGCCCTCCTCGGAGCTTGAATAACATTTGGTTTAATTAATTCGATCAAAAGCCCTCGAGCTTGTGTGAAGTTCTCACGGCGCATCCCGCGATGTCCAGGGGTGGGTTGAGTGCAGCTCTGGGCAGTGGAAGGGAGGGACGCTGGAGTCTGCATAGTTGGGAAGGACGAATGCCTGTCTGTCTGTTAGTCGCCATTGTCATGCTAAATAATATAAAATCCCCCTCTCAGCCCCCCTCTCTCGAATCCGCTGCATTTCCACCCCAACCTTTTCGTAAAAGCCTTTGAGAACCCCGTTGAGTCACAACCCCAGGGAGGTGCCTCGCTACAGATAATGGCATTAACTGACATGAAAAGCAAAACTTTTTTTATATTCTTTTTTTAAATCAATCACCCCTTCTCCTCTTTCGGCGTGTCCTTTTGTATTTCAGGCGGGCACCAGCTGCTTAATAGACGTATTGCAGAGGTTACATTGTTGACTATTTGAACGGCGATTGCATCGTGTACTAGCTTGATCTGTGGTATTGCAGACGTGAATTCACATCGATTCGTTGATTCGTTGAATTTTTCGTTCAGAGCGAGACCAAACCTCTTTTGGTACTTTTCTGTTCCGGCTTGCCTCTGGTTTGTATAAATAGGAACAGTTGGGGTGAATGGAAACAAACTCATTCTCCGCCCTTGTGTTTGTTTCGTATAGCAGTAAATCTCCTGCCGGCGTTTACGTTGCTTCATAGAAGGTTTTCAATTGGATCATTAAGGAATGCCAATAATTAGCGAATTTTCAAAGAAAATTCAGTTATTACAATGACTTCAACATTTTTGATATGCAAAATTTTGAAAAATTTTCTCCATGGAAATCCGTTTCAGACCTTTCTAAAACAATTCTTGAGGTTTAACGCTCTTTCATATACATATTGAAAATAAGGCAAGTGGGTGAGGCACTCAGCTTCCTCGTACCCCTTGTGACGGTACTCCCGAGCTCTCGACAGACCACCAGTTCCCGCACTACGTTATTTTTACGGCCTAATCAATGCCTCTCTGGGATGGTGGACTCAATTCAAGAGCTGTCACCCGATCTGACCAATTATTACACAATGGCTGGACTGGGTTGGCTATGACTTAACTACCTTTCTTGCAGCAAGGGAGGGGGAAATTATGTTGTACCTACCATCAGATATCTTCCATCCAGCCTTGACATATGGTAGCAGAGCGTGATTCAGTACTGAGCTGATTTATTCCATGAGTATTGGATCCACTTATATTCAACACTTCTCCTCAGAAGAGGATTGGGGTGCGGATCTTTCGGAGATCCTCTGGATCTGTAGGTAACCCTTTGCTTACTAGTTTAATTTTTAAAATTCTGTATTCCGAATTCTATTCTCAATTAATTTGACCTTTCCTTATGCCTTTATGCAAATATTAGGGTTTTAAATCCCTTTATAATTCATAATTAATGGGGTTCATTCCCAATATATACATACATGGTTCAAATTCCTAAATACATTATTATAAATTCCCGTAGTTGGGTACTTTAAATATACTAGTGTTGTCCCATCGTTGGATGGAGGAGTGAAATAACTCCCAGTGGTTTTCAGGGTGAAACTCCTGGATGACCTCTCACTACCTAAAACAATCTTTTCTTTACTTTCCCCGCCAATCTTGTAGGAGCACAGTGCTCCAGAATGTGCGAACTAGAAAAATCCAATTCGCACATACCTAACAGCTATAGAGAAGACGAGTAAAAAAGGGAAAACGACCTCTGTGTAATGTGAAGCCCCGCTGTCAGCAGTATAGCAGGAACGAGGATCTCGCCTCTCCCTAAGATTATTCTCCAAGGAAAATCACATTAGGGGTATTCATGGTCTGATTCGATCGTCGAATATCGAATCTGATGTTCGATTTTCGAAACTCGAGGGATCATGAGGCTCCTACATTTTTCCCTGTCGAATGGTCGAAAATCGAAGTGCGTGTAGCGCTCCTTGCGGCATCTGGCGAAGGCCATATCAGGATATCAGTGTTATCACCTAACCTGTTATCAATAGTCGTTCGTCAATATTGTCAGTTTGCTTGTTTGTACGTATCGTAATTTATAACCATGCCGAGAAAAAGCCAGAAAGCGAAATGTATATAGATGAAATTGTGAATTCATGAAATTGTGATAGCGAGTGGTAGGACACGAGTGATAACGGAGAGAACTTCGTACGGCTACCGCTAGGATCGCTGCAGCATTCCGATATTCGACGTCGAATATCCGATTTACGACGCCTCCATCCCGTGGTAAATTCGAATCGTCGTAAATCGAATCGGAGCCGGGGCGCATGCGCATTAGGTCACTTCGTAAGTCCCAATTCGACGATTCGACCATTCGACGTCGAATATCCTGGACCATGAATACCCCTATTTAACACTAGACTAGTTCCATGATGAATCGTTTGAGGCCAGCACCGCCACCGTCCAGACAAGAGGTCGCAATTCAACCCCGCCATACCGAGTTGATAAAAGTGATCAGAGCTGCTGAACCGAGGCCAGCCCTCAAGTGCAAGTACCTACACTCTCCAGAACATATGAGTACGCACTCCCGACGTGGAATGTCATGAATTCGAAGTATACGGGTTCGGGCAATGATGGTAATAATATATTATCGCTTTAATAATATATTATTGGGGCACCAGTCTGCGCATATCAGAAGGTCTGCTGATCGTTCAGCGCGATTTGACTTGGTATAGAACGTGAGGTTCAGTCACTTCTTTCACAAACGGCAGCATTCTCAGTCAGCTGATGTTCCTTGATGGCTGTTAGTCCGGAAACAGGACATTGGCTCATAAGCTCATCTTGAGGGACATCCGTCGCGTAGGGTCGAACTTGTACTTGAGGGCTGGCCTCGGTTCAGCAACGATCACTTTTATTAACTAGGTATGGTGGTGTTGAATCGCGACCTCTTGTTTGGAAGGTGCTGGCCTCAGACGATTCATCATGGAACTAGTCTAATGTTAAATGTGATTTTCCTTGGAGAATAGTCTTAAGGAGAGGGGAGATCCTCGTTCCTGCTATACTGCTGACAGCGGGGATTCACATTTCACAGAGGTCGTTCCCCCTTTTTTACTCGTCTTCTCTATAGCTGTTAGGTATGTGCGAATTTAATTTTCTAGTTCGCACACACAAGTAGTAACTCTGCATTAGTGCCACTACAATGGAGGTCTTCTTACCTTGAGGTTTTCCAGATGCCCTTTCCTGGATCCTGTGCCTCACACTATTTCAAGGACCCCACCATCCCAGTTTTCAGAAAGGGGTGTGACGGTACGCCCGAGCTCTCTACAGATAGCTGGTCTCCCGAGCGTTTCAGTTCCTACAATGTTATTTTTACGGCCTAATCAATGCCTCTCTGGGATGGTGGACTCCACTCAAGACCTGTCACCTGACCGGTCCAATTATTACACAATGGCTGGACTGGGTTGACTATGACGTACCGCCACGTCGTCTTGCAGCAAGGGGATGGGGAAATTATGGTACCTACCATCAGATTTCACCCCTTACTGCCTCGACACCCTTATATGTGTATTATCATTTAAATTAAAATGGGTAAGAATACTGTGAGTCAGTCACTAAATCACCTAAAATTTCAAGATCAGGCCAATAAATCCTGCTACTCTCCAAATAGGTATGAGCAAAATCAGATCATTAGCCCGGTCGTGAGAACTCGGTTAATGTAGGGATTAAGAAATGTACAATACGTAATAATTTAATAGTAGGTTTGAAACAAAATGCTTGTGGAAATTTTGATTTTTTACGAAACAAATTTTTCATTTCACGAGAGTGAAAACAAAGCTTTCGGGACCTTGGTGTAACAAGGTTCCAACCCCAGACTCGACTTCGGTGAGACAGGTTTCCAACTTGAGACTCGAACTCGGTATGTCAAGGTTTCAATTGCACACTTGAACGACCTAGGTGTGACATGTGCAAAATTTCTTATGATTCCGATCAATGTACAGATATACAATCTTACAATTTTATTACATATAAGTCAGTTTATTTTATAGTAAATTCTGTCCATTCAAACATTGGTCCATTCACAAAAATGAGGTTTTGACTGATTCTTATTCGATTTCTCAAAATGTTTAGCTCAAAATTGCTTCAACTAGACTACAAAATCGAGAAATACTCGTAAAAACATAATACCCCCATCGACCTCAATCACCTTTTAGGACAACACCCCGTATCAACCTCAATTTCCTATTTTCTTTCATTACTACTATTTTTCAGTATTGGCGAGTACTGGAAGGCAAGAAGTGACTGAATAACGGGAAACAAAGGGACAGGTGATCAAAAACTTGATCAGGATTCAGTTTTTTCCTTCTCCTGAAAAGTTGGGATTTGGTTCATAGGGCATGTTGCTTCTTAAGCGACGATTTATAGGAACGATCGGCCCGATTTTGATCAATTTGAAAGGGTAACAGGAAGCTGGATCTCCATGAATACTAGTAAGTCCACCACACCAGTGATGGATTGAAGTTTATTTCACTTTTCAAAGTTGGCAACGGAAGTAGGAAAACACATCAGCGGAACATGATTGAACCCCTGGAGGGTGTTACAGGAGCTGGAGTGTTCGAGCAAAGAAAAGGTGACGTCATGTGGTGGTGATTTTTGAATGAGAGGGGAAGTGGTGGTGGGGGGAGGAGGGGTTGAAGGAGGGAGTGCAGGATTTTTAAAGGGCTTTGAGCAGCACGCGTGTGGAGAGAGGCCATTGTGTGACAGGAACAGCTGCTACCCACCCCTGCACTACGACATAACGGTAACGAAGGTCATTTTACCAGCAGAGGGGACTAGTGGAAGTATTGAGGCTTGGGGGCGGACGGTGATGGCACTCGATGGCCACTTGGGGCCTTTGCGTAAGTGATACGCTGCCAAGCTTCTCAGCATTATTCTTCGAGTCTCTTAAGATGGCAATGAGAGCCGTTCAATGGCCTTCGGTCTTAACATCGCCCACGCGTATTTGCACTACAGGAAGGCATTTCCTGATTCCATCGCCTTGATAAGAAGTCAATGTATAATCATTTCCAGACGTGCCCCCGAGAATCATAATATTAGTCTAGTCGCTTCAGGAGAGTAACATGAACAATTACTGTGCCAACGTTCACAACCTTCAAATGACATCCTTCCAAAAAAGATGTTCTGAAACAAGAAAGTTCTGCCATTGATGGACAAGCTTTCATGGGGTTTCCGATGTTGACATGAATATGTATTTTCGGTGTGGTCAATCCAAAATTTTGTCCCCTCAAAAGCGTTACCATGTTTGACATGGTTTCATTGTTTTTATGCCCGAGCAGTCAGCATAAAATTTCGGGATAAATCAAGAACTTTCCAACGAGTGGATAACGATTTTTGTAAGTGAAAAACCGACTGAGTTAAATTTCCCTAGTTACGAGGGTTTGACATGCATTTTTCTTCGAACGGTCTGTATTATTTTTATAGAGATTGCTTGTTCACTAGTATCAAATGTTCACACTTCATCACACACACACTCACTCTTCTTCACTTCATTTTTTCTTTGGATGAACCCGTGTTTTTCTTTTAACAAACTTCTATACTTTACGCGTATACATTGTGAAATGGACGTGGCGTTTGGACCACCTAATCAATGCAAAAATACATATTCATGTCACAATGTATCAGCGCGAAGCGTTAGTACTCGTTTCCTTAGATTCTGGAGACTTGACTTGAATACGGATAAAGTTTCAATTTACAATAATTTCGAAATTTGATGTAAGATATGTGCAAAAGCTAGGAAGCATTTGTCAAAATAGTCTAAAGTAAGACACTGAAGAATAGTGAATGTCTCAGAACGAACACGATCATTTAAAACGCCTAGGTACCTAGACAAATCTGACAGAATGCAATTTTCTGCTAAACTGTTGGTTATATTTATTTAAAAACGTTATGGGTAAAGTTTCGTTTTTAGGAGCTCAGAATTCTCAAATACAGAACATTTAAATTCTTCTGGCTGATCAGGTTGAAAAACAGCGTACGCTGGAAAGACGGATTTTTTTAATTCGATTTTTGGATCTACGTACCTTGAAAAGTAAAACATCAAATTTGGAGGGGGTGTTAAACTTTTTTTTCGTGCTCGATTCCAAAGGTTCACTATTGGAAAGAATAAACCAATGTTTCCACTACACGATTTCAATCAAGAAAATAGTGAGATCCTGAAAATTTAAAAAAGTAGTTCAGTAGTTTTTGAGAAAAAGCCTGAAAATCGATGTGCGAAATTCCTTCCTTGCCAAGTAGATATATCTACATTTTGGAGTTGATCCAGAAAAAAATTCTTCAAATTTACACAGCGAGGGCACTACAGTAGATTTTGGAGATTGGGTCGGCCTTCCATCTTCCCCTTAAAATCATCAAACTTCATGGATCGATTCTACAACAGAATTGCAACAAACAGTTCCTTCCAGAAATTCCGAAAAACATTTGTTTTTGGGAGCTGAGAGTAGGTAGTGTGTGGAGAGTAAATTTTGCATTTTTCGGGGCTGAACCATGACTGGTCCACACTTTGGCTGGTTGTTCCGAGATTCCCCCAAACTATCGCTATTTTGACTTCACTGACCAAAGTAAAATGAAAATTGATTATTACTAATAGCAGCTTCATCTGCTCTCTCGATTCACAAATGATATCATGGGAATCACGTTTATATCTAAATGTCATGCAGGTAATACGAAAAAACGAAAGTGAATATCCTTTTAGCGTATTTAGGCAATTAAATTTATTGAAAATTTGAAGGAGATTCAAGATCATGTGATGATCACAAGGTCGAAAACACGATAGCGAATCAATCACTTACAATCACCATCCATTGTTTACAATCAGGTAGGTACTAAAACGAAAATTTAGGACACCTACCCCTGAAAAAGATGTTTGGATTAAAATTCAAATTTTTATCAGTACAAAAACCAGCTTGTAAGTTAACTTTCACGATTTTTAGAAATTATGCTGTTTAATAAAATCTCAACGGCTCAGCTCACAGAAATCATTCTGCACGGTATAGTTGAACGCGTAACAAAAGGTACTTATTGCTTTTTGTTGTACAGTTGCACGAACTTTCTCTATTTTCGAACTTATTTACTCAATCAACACTCGTGAGCTATAACTATCAATTGTCTGCAAATGAAAATAATTATTCCGCTGGAAAGCGAATAAAACGGAGATGTTTTTTTCCGTTGTTGCAAACGTAATTCATTATGAAGATTTACTTGAAAACTACTGATGAAATCCGTGATGAAATGTAAAATACGACAAAAATTGAAGTTTAGGCTCTAAAAGAGCCCAATGAATTCAGTGATTTACATATTACTTTATCGTATAGAGGAAATTTAACGATCTTTCCAACGGTGTCCTTATTTCTAATTCTTAATAATAAATTAAGAGAGTTATGGCCATTTTAGTGGGTTAAAGTCGAAAACACGAAAAAAATCTTAACATTGATATAACTCACGAAAATAGGGGGTCAAAAAAGAAAACTCTAGGAGACACTTTTTGTTGGAAATTAGTTCTAGAATCGATCCCTGAATTTTTTCTACTCAAACCTGAGACACCCTGTATATATGAAAATGTTGTCAGGAATCGTTTTAGAATGGTCTGAAACGGATTTCCACGGAGAAAATTTTCGAAAATTTGCATGACTAAAATTTTCAAGCCATTGCAACAGCTTCATTTTTTTTCGAAAATTCGCTTTTAAAAAACGTGTTTTTGAGGTTTTTTGTGTAAATTACCATCTTAAACATAATAACACATGGTACATTCGGAATCAGCGTGAAATTTCCTATAAGAATCGCCCCAACAAGCCGTTATTATAAAGAAGGATCCTGGAAGGATGGATTATATACTCTAATAAAATAGTACTTATACAGTACTATTTTCTTCAGTATTTTGAAGAAAACTGACACCATTTCTGATTTTATGACTCGTTCTGCTTTGATCATATACAAGAGATTTGTTTGCAACGACATTGTAACCCGCTATTAGATGAAATGGTGATTTCAATGGTTGACGTTGAACAGAGGCACAAACGGCTCGGTATATTTTGTTCAACGAAAATTCGGTTCGCGCCGTATTCGGATCATTTGTCATATCCGGCGATATCTTTCAACATTTTCCCGGGCCAAATGATAAAATTGAAGTTTCCCGGGGGGTCATCGGGAAGCCCTTTTGAGGGCGTTTAATTACTCGATTCCCCTCGCCCGCCCCTCGAGATCGGCCCAGTGCGCATGTGGTCCAGCGCAGCATCCACCGCCTTATCGATCTCGCTTCCACGGCAACGCCCCCCGGCCTCGACCCCTGGCAAGCCCCCCCCAAAAGCACAAGCCCCTCTCCACAATACTTATAATTTTCCTATATACGGTTTTTTAACCCTATTCCCTCCGTCAAATTGGCTTCTCCCTTCCCTTTGGAAGAGGCAAAAAGAACAAGTCGGGAAAAAGTTCGAAATGACCTAATAAAAATTTAAAACGAGATTTTTTTGCTTCGTATTTTATACTCTTTTTTTTGGAAGAAGGCGGTTTTCACATTTTCCGTGATCCCCAGGACAACTGAGCACCTGGTAATTCCGGTTATGGGTGTGGCTTTATTGACAAGTCGAGGGAACCTCAAGGCCGAAAATGAAAGTTTCGAGTGGACATTCATAGGGAACGTGGTCCACTTTATGCCAGGACCAGTAATTGGGGAACTTGCATGGGTAGGAATTTTGCATTTTGAACCACA
>JAEMON010000003.1:20467755-20478034 GCA_030264115.1 Lygus lineolaris | reverse complement strand
GATGAATTCCCCATTCCGCCACTGAATAATTACGTATGATAAAATTGCCGAACTATGATGATTTACGACTTTATGACCTCTGTGATTGTAGGTAGGTATATAAAACAAACGAAGCAGGAAGGAGACGTGAAGAGGAGTTTGAGAAATCGGTTTGCGGCCAAGGAAATAGAAAAACACTGGAAAACGTGTGATAATTTTGAAAACAATCACAGAAAGATGCATTGTTAGTAATGAATAGGGCCCGGATTCGAGCATATTTGCATATTTTTTTCCTGAATAGTACACATTGAAAGAAGCCTTTTGATAATATTTTCACCTCTCTGGGACCAACACATTTATCGAGCATATAAATGCATAAAACCGCGGTTTTCAGAATAAACGCATATAAGTGCATATTCTAGTGGTTTTTGTCTAAATAGTTTGGTTTTGTTAAAATTTCCCCTGAATTCGGGCCTTGACTATCCGTAAGGTTCGAAAACGGCAATTATTGAAAAGATTTAGTTTTTTCCTTTGACTTTACATAACTAAAACAGCCATAAGTCTCTTAATTTACAGTGTAAAGTTGAAAATAAATATACCATTGAAAAGGGCGAATTTCCTATCTCCCTGGCGGAAACCCAAAGCTTTTTTAATAAGGAAAACGGGTGAGAAATGAACTTGAATAGGAAAACTTGTCAAATCATGAAAAAATCGCTCATAGGACCCTGCCATCCAGCATGTGATTTTTGCCTGTAAACCTAAAAGTTGTGCCGAAATCTCAGCTTTCAAACGGTGTGGTATTTCCATATTAGAGTAAACTAATGAAGGGAGAAAATTGTGTTTGAATGCAAAAAAAGTGGGGTTTTCAAGGTAATCGAGTGTTTTTAAGGGTGTTGACGACCGGACAATGACTGGAGAAGTTGAGTATTGTCTTCTGGTAATTTTTCACGCTGAATCGAATGGTGACACCGCTGATTCATTTTGACTGATATAAAATTAATCTTCAGTGAAAAATAGTGAGTTTTTGATTTTCTTTATCCACAAAAAATGGCTATCTATAAGGAGATAGGAAATTTAACGCTATTTCCAATGGAATATTTATTTTCAATGTTTCACTCTAAATTAAGGGACTTATGGCTGTTTTAGTGATGTAAGCTGAAAGGAAAAAACAAAATCTTTAAATAAAAAAAAACTCAAAAAAATAAGGGATTTAAAAAAACTCTAAGAGACATTGTTTGTTGGAAATGGCCGGTAGAATCGGTACCTGGCCTGGGTCAGGGAAAACACCCTGTGTACCTGAAACTTATAGTTACAATTAATATATACAATTTGAAAATAGAGCTCGGAGATATATAATGATAAGTTGTAGATTTTTTCATTTCACTTTTCATTCTATAGTTTTTGGGGCATATTTAAGAGAATAAATAATGGTTTTTTCGAGCATAAAACAGATGTTTTTCGAGCATATCTGGAGATTTTATCGAGCATATCGATCCGAGCCCTAGTAATGAACATCTGCTGTGTGTTGAAACAATGAGAATCAAATGAGAAAACGTTTCGCAGGCATGATTTAGATTCCAACACCGAAGGTTTGTACGAAAACCGTCGAAGGCCTCCTTAAGTCCCCTCCAGTGAAGCCAACAGCACCTAAAATGATGTATAATTTGCCACGCATTGTTCTCAACTTCTTAATTACAGGCTCGACTCCTCGACGCTAACAACTCGGCTAAAATCTGATTTCCCGGAACAGTCTCCGGAGATAGCCGGCGAGTTGGCCGAACACGGACAACCGATTACATCGTGGCTCGAGAATGCGGCGATTAGATAAAAACCGACCCGTCTGGAGAACAAATAGTTTCATAATCGTAAATAAATAAGAAATGCCCCGATCTAAACGGGCAGCGCAAACACTGACCTCGATAAAAACAACCAGAATCCGATTCAAATATTGATTCATTCAAAAGGTTTAATGTTGTAGCAACTACATAAGAAGACATGATTGCATTTTATTATTTGTTCCAAGAATCGTTTATTCAAGCTGGAAAAGTGTGCCCACTGGCGAGACCAATTTATCGTTACACTCCTCACTGGACTCACACTGATATTACAGGGTGTATCAGACTAGACTCGACAAAGTTCAGGGATCGATTCTACGACTAATTTCCAAAAAAAAGTGTCTCTTAGCAATTTTCTGGAAATAGTGAATTTTTGGACATACCAGCATATCAAAACCATATTTTGTTGAGCTAGTGAACAATTGAGGTAAATCTGAGCAATTATCATTTGGAAAAATTCAATCAACTCACAAACATTACTAAAATATGAGTTGGGTGTGCTGGTATGTCCAAAAACTCACTATTTTCAATCGAAAAATCAATGTTTTATCAGTCAAAATGAATCGGGAGTGTCACTATTCGATTCAGCGTGAAAAATTACCTGGAAAACGATACCTAACTCCTCAAGTCACGGTCAGATCGTTAACACCCTAAAACACTCAATTTCCTTGCAAAACACACGTTTTTTTGCATTCAAACGTAATTTTCTCCTCCAATTATCATGATAAAATTAATTTTGATTATACCGTTAGAAAGCTGAGATCCTAAGGAAGTTTTTCCTGTAGATGGGGATTGGAGAACACTACGTTAAAAAGGTCATAAAGCGGATTTAAAAAAGTGAATTTTGGAAACTTCTCAAAATTTTGACTTTGACCTCATTTTGTAGCTGTTGGAACTGCTCAAAAATTAATGTTTTGGCATCAGAGAGATTGGAAATTTAGCGGTCTTCCCTACGGTGTTCTCAGGTTTTAATTTACTTATCAAATTAAGAGAGTTATGGTCATTTTAGTGCCGCAAGGTCGAAAACACGAATAAAATCTTAAAATTAAAAAAAGAGGGTTTTTGACGGGGTTAGAAGAAAATTGCTAGGAGACACTTTTTGTTGGAAATTAGTCGTAGAATCGATCCCTGAACTTTGTCGAGTCTAGTCTGATACACCCTGTATACAGGGTGTTTCACTTATGATCCGAAAAACTTCTCCCACGTGTTCTACAGGTAATATCCAACAAAAAGTGCCCCATAAAGTTTTTTCTTAAACAATTAAAAACCTGAGTTTTTTCACTTTTAAGATGTGTTTCGTGTTTTCGATCTTTGGTCACTGAAAAGGCCATAACTCCCTAAATATGAAGAGGAAAACCAAAGCTAAGTACATCGTCGGAAAAAGCGTTAAACTTCCCGTATTCTCAGCCTCTAACAATAATTTTTTAAAGGTAGGTAACTTTAAGGTTGAAAAATGAGCCCGACAAGTTAATTTCGTCAAATCTTGAAAACTGCCTGTTTTTCAAACGCTCATTAGAGAGCCCCAAAATTCTAGTGATTAGTTAGGGCCTGTAAACCTATAAAATGCGCAAAAGCCTCATCTTTCCAACGGTATAGTCAGTTTTTATTATTTAGAGGAAACTTTTTTGATAAAATCGAGATTTTATGCGGAAAAACGTGTGTTTTCTGACACATTTAAAGGAAACCGGGCATTTTAGGGTGTTTTACGGCTACTCATGGTTTGAGGTAGTAGGTATCGTTTTCCATGTTATTTTTGACGCTGAATCGAATGGTCACACTCCCAAATAATTTTGACCATAAAAAAGCTCATTTTTTGGCAAATATGGTCAAAATATAAGCACTATTATGCCCAAAAATGAGCTTTTTGATAGTCAAAATTATATTCAGGGAGTTATAGCCTTTTGAGTGACCTAAGGTCGAAAACACGAAAAGAATCTTAAAAGTGAAAAAACTCAGGTTTTTAGTGGTTCAAGAAAAAAACTTTAAGGGGCACTTTTTGTTGGAAATTACCATTAGAACACGTGGGAGAAGTTTTTCGGATCATAAGTAAAACACCCTGTATAGCACTTCCAAACCCTAATTGGACACTAAAAAAAATGGAGTTGTATTTTCGTGATTTATGGAAATTGGAGCATTGGGCAAATTGGTACGATTGGAGCAATTTTGGACTTTTTATTCTAACCACAGGTGATTCAGAGCTGATGTGCACCGAAATATTTCAAAAGATCAGCCAAGAGCACTTCTTGGCAAAACGCCAAGAAGTAGTATTGGAGTTGGGTAGGGTTTGGTTGGTTTGGTACACCTCCAAACTCTTCAAGTTTTATGGAGGTTATTTACCATTAATAAATATGTTTCTATTAATGAAATTATTATCAGAATAACTTAAGCACCCAGCTGTCAGTATATTTTGTGTGAGACAAACTGGAATAACTAAGTGGTAATAACTGTAACATCTCCAATGCTATTTACTACAAGAAATTAACTGAGCGAAGACAAGAATCTGAATGACTATACTTTAGGAATTTCCATTACTATAAACAACAACTATAATGTGGATAGTAACATATAATACCTTTTACGCTCCATGACTGTTTCGCAAGTACTTCCCCCGTTATCGGTACTGATTTTATACGAGTACCTATGATGGTGGTCGACTGATGAAGATGGAATGGATGGCTAGTGTGGAATGGCCTTTGTAAGTTAAGTTACAAAACGAACTGATTTGAGAAGAGTGTCGATTGTCAATCGCATAGACTAAAATTAGGGTTGGGCAACAGAACAATATAGATTGAGTTTAACCAATTATCTACCGCGATTTATGTTATTCACCGCTACCAGTGTGGAATAATAAGCTAAGATTATTTCCAAATTATAGAAATGGAGAATAAGAATAAATTGAACGAATTGATTTAAGAAGACAGCAACATGAGTTTGAATCGCATTGCTGACTGAGTTGGGCAACAGTACATAGAGATCGAGACTTTTTATGTTATCGTGGATCGACCAACCAGTATCATCAAACACTAATCATGTTACTCATGAATACATAGAATACTGTGCAACGATTATTATAAAAATTATGTGCAACAAGGGAGGTAATTAAGAATTTAACCAACTGATTTAAGAAGACAGCAACTCGTCGTGGGTCGTGGATCGTGTGGGGGTGATCTCTCGATCGTGTCGATGTGTATCGATCGAAACTTTCGAGTCTCGAATCGTGTATGATGTGGGGTTATAGGTGGACCATTTTTCGTCTGGAAAAACTCTTCATTTGTGGAGTCACTGGTTTATTGACATTATTTATGTCTTCGCTCTGGCACATAACTCGAAAACCGTTAGGAAAAATCGTTACCAAATTTGTTACCAAATAATTGTGATTATTTTCACTTACAACCAATAGGTAGCTAGGGAAAAGTAACTTCAGCAATTTTCATCGCACAACAATCGTACACCACTCGTTGGAAAGCTCTCAATTTATCCCTAAATACCATGATGTTCATTTGTATGCACATTGACCCCCTTCTTTGTAGAGCACGTTAACATTCCGTCAGTTTGTTTACTAATATGTGAATTTTGGCTCCGTCACGAAAAGATTCTCCGTTGGCATTTGGTAAAGACATAAAATGTCTCGCTTGCTTGCAGACTCGTATGCAAGATGTCGAAAATGGAGCTCGCAGATCAGCTGAGCCGAAAATGGAGCTCCCAGATCAGCTGAGTCGAAAATTGAGCTCGCAGATCATTTAACAGTGCTGTCAACCCGAGGAATTCTTCAGCTGTGACATCATGACATCATCAGTCAACTGACCCAATTATGCATGGAATACCTTCTTAGTGTTGTTTTCCTTTTTTTTCTAAAGTACGTTTACAACGATTATAATCCATGCAGAAATTCAACTTTATAATGAAATGTGGGCATATTATCGAGTCATTAGCGAATTTTCGAAGAAGATGAAGCTATTGCAACGGCCTCAAAATTTGAATAATGCAATTTTTTGAAAATTTTCTTCATGGAAATCCGTTTCAGACCACTCTAAAACGAATCCTGAAATTTAACACTTTTTTATATGTATATATATTTATATATTCATATATTTATATATATATGTGTGTCATTCCAGATTAAGCTAACATCCCTGAAGGCAACAAAACGTTGCGAAACATGTAGGATGAGAATCAGAATCCACAAACGGAAGAAAGCCGAGAATCATTCCACCCTCACCCCAAAAAGTATACCTACAATGGCTACCAACAAACAATCCAACTTAAATGTTAAGTTGTACTACGACAGTCAGGGCTAGGATTTGAAGAATACACAAGCCGCCAGTGGACAATGGGCAGTTATCATCAATTTTTTCTGAAAGGTAATTGCTTAAAAGAAACAATATTGAAGTCGTAGAGCAAAAATAATGTATCTGTAATTTTAGAAAATTTATTAAAATTTTCATTATTGTAATATGGCGGGAAAGTTACGTTGAAACGGGTGTCGTCTGTCATTGGCCAAACCCGTCCATACCTGTCAACCAAACAAAACTGAAAACGAAAAATCTCTAAAAACAACACTGTTTTAGCCCCCAGATTAGTGAGAATATAATTAACTTAATTAGATAATTGATTAATTATTAATGAATAATAATCAATTATTTAAATAAATTATTTTTTCACTGCTCCCGGTGTGATCTAAGCACATTCTCTTTCAGTTGTTCTTTTAGTGTTACGTGTAACCGGGTGTCTCAATGGCCCTCAGAATGCCACCTGTTTTGCAAACAGCTGAGATTTTATTCAGAATTTCCTCCAAACCAGGACGATAAACTAATTTTTCTTTGTATTAACAGTGTTATTTTATTCCAAATAACAATGGAAGAATTTAAAGACTCACGCCTGACCAACATTCGATCGTTACTGGTTTCTCGATAAACATGCCAGATCCACATAATCAGGAACAAGTGCGATTCATCTATGATTCATAACCCATTCCAAGGAATGTAATGTCCTCCTAGAAGTAGAACGCACGCGTAACTAAATGATCGTATTATTTCAAGGCTCACCGAAATATTCGCCTTCTTCTTCTTGTTTTTCCATCTGCTCTTCGAGTTGACGAGTCAGCTCTTCTATTTTCCTCTCAGCTTCCGTCGGCCCCTAAAAGTACAATTTAGAATCTCATAATGCAAACTAAATTGAGACAATTAGAGATAAGGGAAAGCGTATAGATTCACGATGCATCGATATAACATAGTGGAAAATTCAATTACAAAATTTCAAAATGACACAGGTTAACAACAAAAGTAGTCAACAATATTAGTTCGAGGAAAACAACCAGTTTTTAGGGGTTTTCGTGGGGCTCAAACCGAAAATGAGGACTTCTTGGAGTGGAGGGGGGGTCGAATTTCTAAAAAATATTGCAACTATTATGGGTTTCCACGGTACTAAGGTTTGTAAAGGCCCCATGATCACTAACTACTTCCATCTATTTCTAAACCCCAACTTCTAGTCCCCACGTTTTTTCAGCTGTAGAATAGGAATATGAAGTGAGCAATTTTACCCCGTTCCATGACCGCAAACATGACTATATACACTAAAAAATTAAAAAAAAAATAGTTTTTCGCCGAACCTATGAGAGGTATCAAAACGAAATTTTTAGCAGTTTCTACTAGGTTATGGGAATAGGTACATTAGTCATACCACATTTCAAAAACCTACATAGAAAAAAAATACCAAAACTCCTTTTTAAAAAAGCCTAAAAATTGCGAGCAAATTGCTGAAATCAAATATTTCTTTTTCCGAATCTGTAACATAGGTATTTTTGAAAGTTCCAAGACTAAAAGTTGCTTCATAAGTACCGTAAGCCCTTTGGTAAACACGGGGTGAAATTGTCAACAACGATTTCAACATTGAACCCTCTTGGCCTGTGCGGATAACCGTTTAACCGGTTTTTTAACCGTTTTTTTTTTTAAACCGGTTACCTGTTCTCATTTTTTTTAACAACCGGTTTTTGCGTTTTCAGTTATACCGTAAAAACCGGTAAAACCGGTGTTTTAACCGAAAACGCAAAAACCCGTTGTTCAAAAAAATGAAAACCGGATTTGAACTGTACCAAGTTTTTAAATAATTGTAATTATAATTATTTTTATTTTCACAAAATGTCGCACGTTGACGTTCATATAATACTACCTCCCACCAAAAACAACTGGTTTTACACGAAATTGGTAACCACTAAACCTGTTTTATTAAAAATAGATTATTCGGTTTAAACCGCGAAACCGGTTATTTGGTTTAAACTAGAAAACCAGTTATCACGTTTAAACCGGTAAACTGCTTTATAGTTTTGAACAGAAAAACCAGTTATTCGGTTTTAACCGGGAAACCGGTTATTCGGTTTTAACCGGGAAACCAGTTATTCGGTTTTAACCGGGAAACCGGTTATTCGGTTTTAACCGGGAAACCGGTTATTCTGTTTTAACAGAAACACCGGAGGAACGGTTTTTAGGTTTAAACCTGATAACCGGTTACGGTTTTTGAAATAAACACCGGAATCATAACCGGTTTATTAAAATACCGGAAACCGGTTCGAGATTCTCATAACCGCACAGGCCTGTTGGCGGGCTTAAAACTGGTGCGAACGGCAAGCTGTTATTTTATTCTCGTATAGAATACGTGTTTGAAGCAGTCGTGACCGATTATTCCTAATTAGAAAATTCAATTTCATTGTCACATGTTTTTTCCGTTTTTTTTTTACACTGTTATGAGCCCCAACACATTTTTGAAAAGTCCAATCTTCGGAATGATTAGAAGAGTTTTAGATAGGATTTATGAGCTGAAAAGGTTAGTGTACCATGTAGGGAACTATCCTGTATGAAATAGTAAATTCACCTAAAAAACTACTGTTGAGCATATCAGCAGCAGCTGCTGACGCAGCCACAGTAGATGAACAAATTGGTGAAGATTCACAATCGTGTTTCAGACATTTTTACTCGAGTAGGAAGCAACATGGGTGTGAACCGTTCATGTGAGAAAAGTCCTCAAATGGGGACCTGGGAAATTTTACTGTATGAACTTATGATTTCATACTTAACAAAAAAAAAATAATTCTTGAACCCTGCCTATCTATTTATTTGGGTGCTAAAAGACAATGAAGGGAATAAAAACCTACAGATCCAAAATTGAAATTTCCACTCAAATTCTACGTTTTAGGGTTTCCTGAACAAATTTGGTTCCGTCTGTCTGTCCGCATTCCCTTGTTGCAGCCATATATTCCAGAGTTCTCATCAGATTTTGTTCAAATATTCAGGATTATGCAGGTAGGGCCCCTTGACCGCTCACATGAATTTCATCATGATTGAACCAACACGAATGGGCCAACGTAAATTTCGTTCACGATTATGTTGACATTCCCGTCGGCCTGGACGGGTCTATGACCTTAGGCCCAGAACCAATTACGAAGCATTACTGTTATACTCATGCGGTTATTACCTAATATGTATCGATATTTATGTTTATAAATATTTTGTCTAAACTGTCAAACATCAAAGCGATAAAGAGTTTTAACTTACACAATTTTTGATTTAAAATTTTCTTGGATGCGAGGAAGCTATGTGCCATTTCTACTTGGCAGAGTATTTTTGTTATGTTCCATAAATTATAAAGGTACAATCCAAAAAATGAGCTGAGAATGCTGCGAAAAAATGATTATGTACCTGAAGACTGTTACCTACAAGTTTTCAATAGGTTGACAAATTGAGAACTTTGTTATTTGAAATTGTTGTTTTCCTGTTGATGGAAAGTATGAATTTTGGCGTGAATTGATGTGACGGGAAAATCTCTTCGGATTTTGGAGTTGGAGGGGGAATTTCGGAAGGTCAATCCGATTTGTTTGGTCCCCTTATAGGCCCCATACGCCATGATTCGATGGAGGCATCATGAATCGCTGAGTGTAGAAGAACAGTTTCACCTTTAGTGTGAAAAGTTCCATTCATGCAGCATGAGTTGGTGAGCGAATTTTCAAAGAATACTTTTAACCGATTTGGTGGGTGATTCTTATAGGAAATTTCACGCTGATTCCGAATATACCATATGTTCCTATGTTTAAGATGGTAATTTACAACAAAAACCTCAAAAAACAAGATTTTTGACTCTAAATTTTCAAAATTTGACCCCTTGGAGTACTCCAAAAATTCTGGCCAACGAACTCATCCTTTCTTTTGGTATTATTGACATTTTAAAATTTTTTTGGATTTTTTACCTCGATCCCTCGGGCAGATATCGTCTGGAGTCTACATCTTATGGGGAATTTACCAAATTTTTAAATTCATTCCTCCTATGTTTGGGGAGTTTTTGTATCTCCTGTAAAATTTGGTTTTTGGGACTTGTCCCGTTTCTACACTCAGCGATTCACATAGTATAGCATTTCCAAGTCAAGTTCAACCTTGTCCAAGTCAAATTCAAAATTTTCCAAGTCAAATTCAACTTTT
>JAEMON010000003.1:20418030-20429855 GCA_030264115.1 Lygus lineolaris | reverse complement strand
TTATATTGCAAGAGAATGGCTTCAAAGTGATCACAACGGGGTAACTTCATAAGTAATTATCTGAGCCTTCCTTTTTTCCAACTGACGATGAGAAATTGTAATATTTGAATAAACATGCGCGGAAATTGTCACATTAGGTAATTTGAAGAAAAAAAACCAGGGCAGAAATGAGGGTCACTGATTGGCTGAACGTGAAACAAAGGCCGCCTGTTGCAAAACGGCTTATAAAAGGGGGGCGGCAGGGTGTAATATTCTTTTTGGGTGACGTGCGCACTTCACCGCCAAAAGATTCAAATCATCCAATTTTTACAAGAAGATTTCTGCTTTCACGTGGAGTTTTTTTGTCCTGATAAATAGTATGTTTACTAGCCATTGCAACACAAATATCATAATGGTGTTTTCCCCCATTTTTATTTCTCATGCCCAGACCCCCATTATGAGTTATGAGCTCAATAAACTCACTTCAATATGGAATGCTCGAGGTCGAGGAAGTTGGGGCCATGACCAGGTAGTTCGATGGTTTTTTTGTGAGAGTCAACCTCGTCGCGATCTTTGCCGACAGATTCGAGCATGTTGGTGCTGCCCGCAGTTGGTTTCCGACTCCCTCCAGATAAGGACGTCCTTCTAGATGCTTCGGTCGGGATCATCTTCCAAAGACCAAGCGATTTCAACATAGCTCTGTAAATTACGGAATATTTTTGTTCAATGAAAATTCACAATACACATGAAACTGGGGGGGGGGGGGGGGGGGGGGGGGGGGGGAGAGGCATTCCTAATTAATCTCCCAGAAGGTCTCTTTACAATGACCGATATTACCAGAATATAGACTTACCTGTGGAAGAATACGACCAGAAGTAGGAGAAGATCGAAGTAGGCGTACGTTCCAGGTTTCCGTTCAACACCAATTATTCGGGCAGGAGCGAATGGGTTGTTTTCGGGTAACACTTTTCTATTCCAGGGCAACATTTCTAGTTGGAACATACATTTGATCACAACTACCACCTGGAAACCAATTTTCACGGATTATGAACAGCTCGTGCAGTTTCAAATTACCTACTAATATTTAGTTCAATGGTCGTAATTAATGGCGACAGTCTAGAAACTCACAAATCAATAGCTTGATTATGCAAAACCTGCCTACTGTAAGTTTATCATTAACTGGTCCTTGTGGGGATATCTTGGAGTGAAAGGTCACAATACTAGGGATGAAGGGACATTACCAGCTGGTTCTACTAACGAGACATTTCTACTTTTCCGAGGTCCTGTACATTCTTATCAACGAATTGTCGACAAGAGTGTACAAAGAAGATCGAAAAGAAGGTTCTGCACAGCTAAAATATTTGAATATTACCTGCACCGCTGCTTGTTGGAACCGACCTATGGTAAGATGTTGCTATCAAGAATGCTACTCACTTATAGAATCGCATAGAGAAGAAATAGAGGTGCATAGTTGAAAAGTAGAAAACTGCATTCCTTCATCATGTGCTCAGCATGGATGCTATATAAGTGATTCATACTTGAATGTTCTTAATGTGATTTGTTAAAAGAGTAAATGAATGTTTCGACGAACTCAAACGATTTTTACCATTAATAGGCTAATATCGGGTACCCATAAGAAAAATACTGTATTGCAAATAAAGGAAAAGTTGTTTTTTGGACCACACAGATACATTTGAAAAATTAAGACAGTTTGAAAAAATCTCTCAATGTTGTAGCTATGCACGCGCAGTTATTGGCTGAGGGCCTACTGGTTAGTGTTAGTCAACCGCTCCACCCAATCACCGTGTATTTACCTCACTACGTAATCACAAAATTTTTTACTCTTTTTATCCGTTTTATTTGATATCCCGATTGTCAAAAGCCTCTCAAAAATTAGGGGAGGTATAGGTGGGTATACATACTGTCTAGCGAACGATTAATTTGCATCTTTTTTCGAGTAGAAGCGAGTCCCCACCATGTCACCCTCGCCGAGATGCTCTGGGACCCTTAAGCACAGCGCATTAAGGTGGAAACACACTGCCCTCACGTCACGTCCTCTCATGTGATGTCACGGGAAGTCATGTCACGTCACTGACTTGTGGTTCAAAGTTCTCCCATAAAACAGTAGGTGATTCATTCACGAGAGCTACACTGATGGTACGTCACGCTCTCACGCTTACTACATCCCGGCGTGACGTGAGTTGAGGTTTCTGTCATCTATGTACTTCAAGATTACAGAATTTACATTTAGAAGGTAGATTTACACCAGCAGCTCCAAAACAAAGAAAGCCCTCCAGAGTTAGAAAAAAAAAAATTGCAAATCATAAATGAAATGGGTGGGTAAATTATTGGGGGAGAAAAGTTTGAAAAAAGTCCCATTCATGCAGTATGAGTTGATGAGCAAATTTTCAAAGAATAATTTTAACCAATTTGGCAGGTGGTTCTTATAGGAAATTTCACGCTGATTCCGAATATACCATATTTTCTTATGTTTACGAAAAAACCTCAAAAAACTCGATTTTTAGCGGTTTTTGACCAACGAAGGAATCAGATTATCCAGATTTTTCAGTAGGGAGCCATAATCACTACGCTGCAAACAGCTGATTGTGAACTGTCAAGGTAGAGAGGGGGTGAAATCTGATGGTAGGTACATCACAATTTCCCCCTCCCCCTTGCCGCAAGAAAGGTAGTGACGGTACGTCATAGTCAACCCGGACTAGCCATTGTGTAATTATTGGCCAGATCAGGTGACAGCTCTTGTATGGACTCACCATCCCAGGAGCAGCCTCTAATCACCTGTAAAAAGAATATAGCGGGAACTGGTCGCGAGCTATCCAGGCGCTATCTGTTGAGAGCAGGGACGTACCGTCACAGAACTGACACTCGTAAAATTGCAAACGAAATACGAGTAAGTAAGGGACGTACCTCTGTGTAAGCGATTATCGTCACCCAAAACCTTTTGGACGGCCGAGGAACCGTAAGAGTGCCCCAAAGGAAGACCATGAGAGGAAGTGGGAGAGAAAGAAGAGTGGGGTTGTAGATCTGGTGGAGGAATATCACGAAGTAGCAGACGAGGTCAGAATGTGACAAAACTGCGAACCACATCGCGATGATGAGACGGATGATTGGGGGCTGTTCTGATGCTCTCAGTTCCCCTTCTTCAAACTGCCCGAAGGAAACTGCTGGGCTGGAAAGGAAATTAAATAATTAAAACATATCTATAGTGGAGTGGAAAACTGTGGAACTATGGTTGGAATGGAACGATAATAATAATAATATGCATGTTCAGGAGTTTCACAAGACCCACCATGTAATGTTAATTTCCTTGTGAAGTTTTAGAAACCCATTCCAATAAACAGGAGAGAAGAGGGTCAATGAAAACGCCTTCATTTCCACGAAAATAATGAGTTACAAAGTTAAATCGATTTCGACGGTTAGGTCATCAACTATCAACCAAGTTCTTGTTAATCTTCGCAGCCATACAAATTACGCATATTGTGTCGCCAAATGGTCATTTTCTGGCAAAAACTAACCCCTGCCCCAAATGTATAGGAAATTTTGCGTGCGATGATTCCGAATATATCCCATGTTCTTATACCTAAATTAGCACCCCAAATCTCAAAAAATTGAGAAAAGGCTCGTTTTTGACCATAAGAACAGCTCAAAAAGGTTTTAATGTAGGTACCATACAAGTTGAAGACCTGTTACGTCTTCGTCGAATGAGACCAACGCCAGCTCACCTACACAGTACCCATGATTTTTCAAAGTTTTCAATTTTCCTGAGTTTTCAGTTGTGAACACGGAAAAAAATCGAGCAATGTTGTAATTCATTGTTTTTGTGAGGAAGACAACTTTTTCATTGACTTCAATCTCTTTTTTCTTTCAATTGTTATTTTCTCGATATGTAGTAACTGAGGAAACTTTCCTTTTTCCGTTGTTAAAGAGGAAACCCGAGACTGCAATCGGATGATGAAATCAAGTAAATTTGATAATGACATCAATAGAAGGAGGAAGGTCTCTATTCAGTTTTATTTGTGCCTTCCTGATTGTCTTTTCAAAAACAGTTTCTTCCAAAAGAATTCAGTACTCTTCTCGTAGTTTTTCCAATCGAACTCCTTCTATCAATCAACCAACATTTTGAATATGTACTACTTACGAGATAACATGTAATATGTACTCGTAGATAACAAAAAGAGGAAGATTTTTCAAAAATTTGTGGTATTTCAAGGAAGTGGTTGCATGAGGTTGTGTTCGATTGAATTTTTAGATAAATTCCTTACGCTTCAACCCCTCCAAGAAACAGCCACCAGCCTAGTTGATTAAATTTATTATTTTTTATTGGTTTTTTTTACAACCTCTTATGACTAGGTAGTCACTGAGAAATCGTTAGGTAATTATAGCATTTCCAAACAAAATCGTTCATTTTCCAAATCAAATTGGACATTTTCCAAGTCAAATTGGACACTAAAAAATGAAGTCGTACTTTGGTCATCCATGAAAATTGGGGCATTGGGCAAACTGGTTCAATTGGACAACTCGACCAATATTGGACTTTTTTTTCTAACTAGAGGCGATTCAGGGCTGATATGCACCAAAAGATTTCAAAAGATCAACCAAAAGATTTCAAAAGATCAGCCTAAAGGACTTATTGCAAAACGCCATATTTCAAAAAAAAAATAGTATTTAACCACCACCAAATTGGACTAATCGGGAAATTTTGGTGCTTTCTGAACTCTCCAGTTGATGCTTTTCAACTTTATGAGGAGGGGGTTGCGATTTTATAGGTCCTTTATGGTGTAATACACCTTTAAAAGCGGGCGTAATGGGTTTTCTACTAAAGTTGGAAAAAAGGGTGTTTTTTGACAGCCTTTAAAACTTGGCTCATTGAAGGAATTTCGGACTTTGTCTTGATTGACGACAAATTGAATGCTCTTCAGTTTACTTCTCGACGACATACGAGCTAAACACCGAAAATGTCGAGTTTTTTTTTTCTACCAAAAACACCAGGACACTAACAATCCTAGGAAAAAAAGCGTTCCCGGAATTATTGCAAACTTGACCCCTTCATTGAAAAAATTACAACATTTTTTTAATGTCGAATTTGATTAGGAAAATGTCCAATTTGGTTTGGAAAATGTCCAATTTGGTTTTGAAAATGTCCAATTAGGTTTGGAAATGCTATATACGTAAATGTAGTCATGCACCTTCCTATCATGGAAGTAGAAAAAATTATAAATGCCAGAAAACATCCCCAAACATACAGCACGAAACTCTGAGATGCAATCAAGAGCACGTTGCACAAGAGCACAAAAACCGTTTAAAAATTAATGAAGGGCAGATTCCAATCCTCGAGTAGCAAGCAAACTCCATGAAAACTTGATAAGATGACATTGTTGTGAACAATTAGTGAGTCATTATTATGAAATCATAAATAAGTACACAAAGTTCCCCTTAATTATGCAAAATCCAAAGAACCATTCAAAGAGTAAAATGGAATAATGCAAACATATAAATCGTGCAACCAAGATAGTAATGAAAAAAGGAAATAGTGGCGCTATCTAATCGTATTTCATTTTTAAATAAGCAGATTAATACGAATCGATTGAAATAAATACAGGGAACAAGTTTTTACAGTCTACTAGGTAAGTTTACACCGAACAAACCTTCAATTATTATTCTACTCGTCAAAAATACTAGAAAATGCTACCTGGTGACTACAGGTTACTCGATTAATCGTCTCAAAACATTAATTTGGTGGAAACGCTGCCCAAGAAAAGAGGGAAGTCGAGTTGCAACCCGTCTGGTACTGATTTTGGTTTTAGGGTGCTGAATCTGAGATCCGTTTTTTCACGTAAACGTCGAGGGTTTGAGATACGGCACCAACCATTTTCGAAAAAATTACTCCATTTCCAACTTAAATTTTTTTTAAACCAAAGGGAGCTAAACTAATCGGAAATCCAACTCCATATCAAGATGGGATGTAAAATGACCCTTTTCTATGATTTTGACGAAAAACTACCAAAGAACGTAGTTTTCCCTAATTTTAAAGGTTTTCTTGACACTCTTTTTGGAAACGCTCAAGGAAATATTACATTCGAGAAGTTAAAAAAAGAAATTGAACAATAACGAGAAGTTAAAAAAAAAAATTAACAAAAACTAGAAGCAATTCTGCGTCGAACTGGACCAAAACCAACACACCAACACGGTAGCAAAGATTTTTGGCAATTTTTTGAAGTCTGGACTGGAAGGACTAAAAAACAACGATTTCTGAATTTTTTTTTTTTTTCGTCGAATTGTTCTCATAGGAAATTTAACACTGATCACCCCAATAAGGCAATGGGGAACTTGCATGGGTGGGAATTTCGCACGTTGAACCTCAAAGTCTGATTCAGCGCCCTTCAAAACTCCCTCGTGCCAATTTTCAGCTTGAAATTACGGTTGGTTTGCCCAGAAAATGAGTTGAAAAGGAGCGCGTGACGTCATTTAGGTTAAAATTACAAGACACATTTTCGGTAACTTTCAATCGTCGATTACCCCTCATATAGCACCTTTTTGGAAAGCCCACGTTGAGATCTTTCAAATTACGAAATAAAAAACAACCATGCAAGTTCCCCATTGGTGGGCCTAAAATGCTTCGTTCCTATGTTGTTTGCTTAAAAAACTACAAAAACGTCGTCGAAAAATGCGCAAAAAAATGTTTTTAGTAGTTTTCCGGCGTTTTAGACCCACCATCAAATCAGCGTTAAATTTCCGATAAAACACCCTTTGATTAAAAAATAATAATAATTTGGAAATGTAGGTACGGTTTTCGAAAGTTCAGGTGCTGAGCCTCAAAACCTCCACGTCTACGTGAAAACGGACCTCAGATTCAGCTCTTTCAAAAACTCCCAAAACCAGTAAGTATCAGATCCGTTGCGACACGACTTGCATTTTTCTTTGTTGGGGCAGTATCATCCACAGGTATGACACAATTAAACAGGTCAATAGGTAGGTCAAAGTCTTACAGAACTACCACTAGAGTGTTTGCGGCCTGCGGTCTGCAGCCTAACAGGAATAATTAGAAACAGACAACCTCCATCTCAACACCAAACATACCAATTTGACACCAATTTGATATTTGCCAGAGTAATTTTTCAAGTATAAGTTCATTTCCTTAAAATATATATTTGACTGTGCAATATAATGTAGCAAGTAGGTATTTGATTTTTTCCCCCAAACCAAAGTTAGTAAGTAATGACAGATGACTTAAGTTAGTATTTATTGCCTGACTGATGAGCCAAATCAAACAAGGGAATGATTAGGGTGGAGAGTCAGTGTGCCGTTTGGTAAATCAAAAAATGAAAACAGGGGGTGAGAGGAAAATTATAGCTGATAATGACCGAGAAGTCTGAACCTCTTCAGAAGAATGCGGCCTAAGCAGGCAACTCCTAAGGAAGGTTTTAACCCTTCGCTTGAACAGTAGGCTTTTTTGACCCATGAGGGAAATTGAAGGGGTTGCGTTGGCACACTGGAGCCTCCGTAAATTCCTTTCAATTAGTTGAATTAAATTCCTTTCAATTAGTTGAATTAAATTCCTTTCAATTAGTTGTTGAGTGACTGGCGTGATTCTAATTTGACTTTTCTTTTTCTGGAAGACTGAGCAGAAAAACTTTATTGTAAAACAGAACTACTACATTCATTTTGTCGTAATTTCAAGATGTATTTTGTAGACATTTTTCGTAGATCTATTTTATAGATATTTTTTTGTCATTTGGTACACCTATTCAATGTAGAAATAATGCAGCTTCTTTATTTGAAGAAATAAAAAGTTTGTTTCATTTACTGAAGAAAAAAGAAATTTCGAAAATTGTTTTCTAATAATTATGTTGAAATTGGTTATAATGGTTGAAAGAAACACTGTTGAAATGTTCTCTATTACTTTTACATTTACAGTTATTGATACATTTTAAAAAGTTACATTTTGGATACGCAGAACAGCATAATTTGCATCAATTAGGGTGGTAGGCCAAAAAAGCCCACGTGTCACTATACACTAGAAAATTTCACGTGTCTGGCAAAGGGTTAATATACGTTTGTTTAAATGAGGATTCGGCCAACAAGAAGATGGAAAGCTAGGGAGTACTTATGTACTTGTCACTTCCAGCTTAATACATAACAGTTTTTGACATGATACGACACTGTTTCGTGAGGAGGCGTATAAGCAAGATAGATTATTATGTTCCTTTTCAGCAGTGGAGGTGGACAATTAGCTGACCTGAACAACTAAATAGTATTAATGGGAGAAAACGAATTAATTGAACGAGGAAATTCTGAAACGTGCTCACATGGAAAGGTAAGTCAAAGTTAAAATGGAAAACACCATGCAGACAATGTACAGTTAGTCGATAAATTAATGCAACTCCGATGTCCAAAATCACCAGAGCACAATTATGAACCGCAAGCAGCCCCACAACCTTAGTTCGCTGTGGTGTAAAGATCAAAAGAGGATGATGATACGAGGATTGGCTCGGGAGAAGGGCATGCTATCGTACACAAACCTTTGGGTCCTCATATCCAAGTTATCATCATCCCTAAAATCATCATCCGCTCTAATGATATCATCCGTCACGACTCTGCGCCCATCTGATGTGGATGGTGTGGCTTCGATGTCGATGGGAACGTCGCTGTAATGCCCATTAACAAGAATTCGTGGTTGGTAAACGTAAAACTTCGTCGTAACTGAAGAATGTACGAAGATGGGTAAATTCGAAAGGGTCAGTTAATCAGAGAAGTAACATTCTTCTCAAATAAAAAACGTCTGCCATGTTGGGAAGGCAGTATAGCTTCCTCACTGTTGTAACATGGCCGTACGTATATACTTTTCCAAGTCAAATTCAGAACTTTCCAAACGAAATTCAGAATATTCCAAAACATATTCAGAATTGTTCATCAAATTCAGATATTGTTCAAAATTGAATAGCATAAATATTGTAAACAAATCAGAATTTGAAGTGGAAAATTTTGAATTGAAAATTTGAAATTCTGGATTTGGTTTGCAATATTCTGAATTTAGTTTGGAGAAATCAGAATTTTATTTGGGAAATTCTGAATTTGACTTGGAAAACTTACATGATCAGCTATAGTGAAAATTAAACCGAAATTGATAGAATATTCCGTATTTATGACTATGATAACAAATTTCAAGTTTGCTCATGAGCAGTAGCTATTACTGATCCAATTGTGACAAAATTCATTTGCAATCGTCGTGGAGTCAGCCCCCAACTACCCCTTGAACCAAAACCATAGATTGATAGGTATTAATAGGGGACCGTCTAGGGACTAACCTGTACAATCCCACGGAAAATCATCAAAATTGGACCATAATTTGGTATAGTTTTGCCTGTGACGTTATGATGTTGTTAATAGAACGAAAATACATCAAATTTTGAAGGAGATTAAAAACAATAAAATTGACCAGAACACACCTGAGTCCATACACAGCGTTAACAACGTCGAGATACTAAAGGCTCAATGCTTCAAAAATCACTTCCAGTTAATCTCAGTTTTTCGAGTTGAACGAGGTTTTCTCAAAGTCCTGGAGAAATGTTTCGGATTTGGAAGGTTTTCGAGTTAAGGGAATCGATATATCCACGTTCCACTGCATTTTTTGTTGTTTTTGTCTGCCCCAAACCATATTGGTTATTGAAATCAAGGACTGAACAGAATGTGACCAAGATCAGGAACATCTTTCTCACCTTTTTGCGAATTTTAGTGATACACATTTTTGAAAAGGAAATCCGTTTCAGACCATTCTAAAACGATTCCTGAAATTTGACACTTTTTTGTTCAACACAAAGATTGTTTTCAGGATTTTCGGTCCTGAATAAAATTGGCTAGTATCAGGTGGATGTATTATTATAATTGGGACGGCACCCTTAGGCACTTTGACCAAAGTTGTTCTATTCTGACATTAAAACAGATTGTATCATGATTAGGTCACATATGAACCTAATACTACAATATAACGGTCCACCAAGAGGGTCACTTTGTACAATAGTTAATCTGTATCCGCTACAGTTACTTTCTTATAACATTCAACGTACCTACTTAGTAAGTCAGTAAGTAAGTTAGTCTTTCATGCGTACTGGAGAGGTGTTGAACAGTCTTTCAAACTCTTTTCAGCCAATAATTTACAAATTTTATTTCTGTTTTCGCAATTCTTCTTCTTTTTTGAATCTCGAGGGTAACATACTACCCTAATTTGAAATGTATACAATTTTGAATCTTGAAATAAATTTAAAATTTGGAATTGGAAATTTCAATAGCTGATGGCCCTTGAGAATCGATAACAGTTTTGAAAAAGATCGAAAAACTTTTCAAGGAGAAAACGGTAAGGAATAGGGAGGAGGGGGTGGTTTTCCCTATTGTCAACTTATTAGTAAGTAAGTAAAGTAAGCAACCAGTTCAGGCTGGATTTTCGTCCGTATGCCACTCCTGGCGTCGCGGACGTCATCAGCTGTCTTCCAAAGGGAGGATCAGAATTTGTTCTGATGATTTGGTGGAGAGGGGTTTACCGACGACCCGACATGAAAATACTGAGATGTGTGGTCCCAGCCACTCAGGCGGTCACCCTTCCAAGTACTCACCACGCCGCTGAAAACTTAACTTCAGTGATCTCACGGGACCGGTTTATTCCACCCGATAAGGCCGTCGGCTCAACTTATTAGTCCCAAGTAGTAACAAGTTTATAGTAAGAGTTCCTAAATACTCTTTGATCGCTGATATTCAGTCATTTTAAAGACATTCTCGGACGATGACGGTACCCCTAAGTAGGTGGTAACTAACTAAGTACAGAGTTACCGGTATCCTTCGAATTTATTATGATTGACAAGGTGGTAGACTGTCAAAAATGGTAGGCTATCCAAAGGTATAGATCTTATTCAAACACGACTGACTTTTAAAAAACTGATATATTAATTTAACCTTCCATTAGGCGCGCCTCCAGATTTACAGGGTTGGTCTAAGTTATCTAACTGGCGCTCCCATTAAGATCACTGAAAATTACAATACGTAATTATATCAGTCATGCGTGTCATTAGATGTGAAAATCTACCTATCAGAAATAATATACAGTCTGGATGAGGCGAACAGTTGGTATAAGGAAAAGGGAAGCATACCGGACATCTCCCTATAGCATGCCTGGCCCCCATAATGCAGAGTAACCAGGTTACAAAAACAGCCCTTGTATCTCTGATGTACGCGTGTAACGGAAGGTTGATACGAGGAATGTCAACTCATTACTAAGTAGGTAATGATAAGTCATATTAGAACAGCTTGAAGTAAAGGGCAAATCCCAAACTAACCTTTCGTCTCTCCGACTGGCAAGCATTTTGGGATGAGGTCGCCAGACTCTCGACCTCCCAGGCCGGGTTCCAACTCCGAAATTGGGGGAACTCTGAAAATGAGAAGAAAATATAGAATTTTACTTCTATATTAATGTTTCTAGCAGAAGAAGTAATATCCTAATAAAGAAATAGTCTGAAAAAAGAAAAAAAAATGTTTGCCCTTGATTTTCTCTCGTTGTAGAATGAGCAAGTTCCAATAGCGGTTACAGGCTAATAGCAGAAGTTTTAAACTCTCCTGTTTCATCGTGAACCTTGTATTCTTTAGTGGAAGTGATTTAAAAAAACACACTGGTTGGTAGCTTTAGTACCACTGTCTCGTAAAAACGAACATGAAAAATGTCAAGTAATGCTTAGTAAATGGTGTATGTGACATAGCTATATCGCCGAACGTCGGGGAGAACGCGCGTTCCCTGGACGCCGCACAGTGGGACGAAAGCCCGTTTTTGAGGGACATGCCACACA
>JAEMON010000003.1:20390880-20410957 GCA_030264115.1 Lygus lineolaris | reverse complement strand
GGGACGTGGAAACCGAGACGCAAGTGTGATATGGGCTTAACTTGGCTGACTTTTTTTTAGACTTTTCTTCGGCTCCCGTTTTCGTTTGTGAATAATCACTTGCCTAATCACATTACTGAATGAAGTGCTTGAAAGGAACGAGAGGTGAAAACATTGCCTAGTCGGTGAACAGTAGATATTCCTCACGTCGCCGTCGTGAAAAAACTTCTGTGGAACTCTGCCTTGGAAATTTGAACACCATTGGAGGAACCATTCGTGAATTGTGTGTTTGTTTTCAATAACGCTCGTGCAGAAGTAACCATTGGTTCTATTACGATGAATTTCACAAGGGAATTGAGCGCAAGTTTCTAAATAGAAGGTATTTAATTTGAGGGGTTCCGAAATCCATGTGGATGAATCAGATCGCAATCTGAATCATAGATGCATTAATACACACAATTTAATAAATAGTGCATTGAATTTGAACCAACTCTGTGCTCATTGATACAACCAACCTAGTAATAAAATTATTAATGATGATATCGCAAAGATGCAAACCCATAACAAAGAAAATGCGTGCTTTCCACTCCAAACTAATGAGTACCTACATAAATCAATTGATTGATAACCAACTGTAAAACGAAATAAAGGAACGGTGAAGAATTAATCAATATAGTTGAATTTAAACAATTAGTAGTTCATTTAAATCGTTTTACAGCACAAAGAGTTATTCCAACAACCATTCAAGAAACAACATGATGTGATATTTACAGCGAATTCACGACAAAAACCAAAACGAAACCTGGAAATTAATACATCATTCCTGTGAGAAAAAATATTTTGATTGCGATCCTCAGGATGGTATTACTGAATGTACATTGTTTTGGTCGGTAATGAACCAGAGAAATCATAGGGCTTGTCTAAACGCAACACAAAGAGACCCATCTTAAGCATTCAGCTTCGGAAGTTTCACATTAAAAGTATCTATCCTTCAAGAACAAGCTTGTTTCTCTATAGCTCGGCCACTTTGATAGTATCCGCTGCCAACTGCTCTACGTGGGAAAAATCAGAAGTGATTGAGACGACCTTAACTCTAACAGCTGGTTCTCGATTCGTGGTAGAAGGGAAAATTGTTGTGAAGTTGGTTGCAATGCTCAAATCCTGGCGCCCTCCATTTTGAATTTGTTTCCAATCTTTTTCTTTGTACTTTAAACTTGTACTGCTAAGTTACCCATTTCGATTTTCATCAGTTTTTTTTTTTTCGAAAAACTTAGTTTTCAGTTAGAAAGTGTAATGTAAATATTTGTAAATCGTTTGTTTACTTACTGATAATAAGCGGAATCAGACGAGGGAAATGTCACCTTCAATAAAATTGGAAAGAGGGAAAAAAGGGAAACTTTATAAGGGAGGGGAATTTTGAGCTGATAACAACAGTGTGAGCCCTCGGGTCTCACAGACCTGTTTCCCCTGAGCAGACCCTACTAGTACTAGCAGCGCCTCTGATGAGGACCCTCCTCAGAACATCCAGAGGAGGACGCCCATGGAGCCAAGATCCACCTAGGCTCCCCTCACCCAGCCCGCAACGTCATCAGCCCTGGTCCGCCTAACCTGGACGGGAGGGATACCCCACTCCTGCCAGCGACAGGAGTCAGTCTCTACTCATTGTCATTTCTTGACCAGTATGGGTGTTGTGTAATTGCCGATTCGCTTCGCGACATAAAGCCCGTGATTGTAAGGTGGTCGGAAGTTGGTAGTTGTGCTAGTCCTGCGGTGGACACGAGCTGTGTGCGTGCCCTCTATTAACTCTGCTCTCAAAGTTTTTGCTGATTTTGTCGCGTCCAACAGCTCAACATGGAGCGTTTGTGACCTCCCCAGTACCCCCTTTGCCGTCGAGCTAAGTGACTCTTTCAGACGTGCCTTCCTCCCGTGCCCACCACGACTGCACCCTCGCGTGAGAAGAACTACCTACGGGCTTCGTCCACGTGAGTTGTAATTAAGCATTCATTGGCCAATGACTATGTTGTGTTTCTAGCTTCTAGACACGCTGTATGTTTGCAGCCACGCCCTTCAGGCATGTACTTGCAGTTTGCTAACTTTCACATCTGAGCCCCCTGACTCTAATTCGGAGCTTACAACAGATAACTAGTTCCAAACCCTCCAGAAGAATACGCTACGCTCGGATACTATCAAAGCGGCCAAGCTGTCGCTCAGTGTTTCTCAACATTTCCTCGGTCATGCCCCCTCTAGCGCCATGAGAATTTGTTGAGCCCTCCTCTGGATCTTTAACTAATGAATCAAAGGGTTGGAGAAGTAAAGCGATTCTGATTCTTGTAGCAATTACGCTTTCAACAGAAGTCGGTAACACGAATGTGAAAACACTCAATTTTGGGGACATGATCAAAAACTTGCAAACTCGATTGGAACAAATGCTAACCTTCGTGATACAGGCTAATACAGGCAACTTTGTTACTGTGACAAGCACCAGAACAGCTGGGTAATGAATTCAGCTGTCACCTTAGTCTCGTACCGCCTGTCTTAATATCTTCTGACCTCTGATCCTATTTATTACTATTATTATTATCTACTATTTTTAGACAGCCCCCCCCCCCCCCCCCCCCCCCCCCCCCCCCCCCCCCCCCCCCGCCCCAAATGCACCCCCAGGTTTTGAGGACCACTGCTCTAGCTGAATACTGACCATCTATTAAAACAATGTACCATGCAACTGACAATGGAACAAACCAATATTATTTATTTTTTGAAAATGAACATGCAGGTACCTACGTAATTTTAAGGAACTAGAGATAGTTTCAAAATAGTAATGTATTGACTACAGAGACCAAATTAACGCATGCCCATCTTGAATCACTTTCTCTCTTCGATCATCAAAATCCCTTCGACCCTCAACCAGGATAAAAAGTATAAGGTAGATACCTACTAAGTACACTTCTAACCAAAAGTATTTAAAACTCACAGGTTGCTTCCGAGCGATGGCTTTGGATTCCTCATAGTTCGCCTTCGCCTGGTTCGTTGCCTGCTTCAGGTCTGACTTCATCGCAGTGCTAATCAACTGCCACACAACACAAATACCCAAACATGCAAAATCGTCATGCCGGAAACCACAACAGAACACCACATATCAGAATCCAAAGTGAACAATAGAAAAGCTGAGAGATGCGTCTACTGGAATGCTACAACCTCCTTCAGGTACTACAGCTCAGGGCTGGGTGTTACTCTAGCTACACTACACGATGTAGGTACTCCCTAAGAATGCATACTAGATGGGGAGGGTTTTGACATGTTCCATCTACCATAATAACCTACTAAAAATATGAAGAGAGAAGACGTGCTTCGCAGACCTTTGCAACAAAACATGATTTTTGAGTTGGACACAGAAGGAATAAGCCATAGGAACGGCGTTTTCCAGAAATTATTGAATAAATCATGACATTTGTTACTCCAGCAATCAGCGTATTTCTATTGTAGGTAGATTTGTGATTTTTGTGAGAGGGGCGTGAGGAAGAGCTTTCCAGTAGTGCATTGTAATTTAAAATACGAAGTGAGAATGATCATGTATGTAGCCAAAAGTCAGGTTGGTAGATCATAAACATTTTAGAAACAAGTACGAATACTTAGTGGTTTTGAACAGACAAGCTCAAACACTGAAGTAATAGTGAATAAATATTGTCATATGCTCACGAGCTCAACACGAGTTTCTTTTTTGGGCAACCAACTTCAAATTAAAGAACCAAATGAAGACCGTATGAAATTGAATTAGAGTGAACATTAGCAAGATTATTTCACGTTAACGGTTTCGACCAAAAAATATAAACGTTCTTTCAGATTATGAAGAGTACATATTCCTACAGCGCCGACTCTTCCTGTTACAAATTTATGCATTTGAGTTTATGAAAATTGTACACCTGAATGATTTGTAGTGAAGTGAGTGTTGGAGCCTGGTACGTTTGGCTAGCCAATGAGCCTTGAATTTAAGAATATGGAAACCGATGAAACGAGTGGAACTTACAAATTATAAGGTCTGGGATTTGCAAAGATTTAGAATTTTCTGCATCGTAACTATTTTTTTAGCAGTGAACGTGAACAATATTAAAATGTAGTCAGTTTCTCAATTCAACATGCACATTGTGCAAGTTTCAATAACCCTAACGAGTAAGCTTCCATTCCTCATTAACACCATCATGCGGTTGTCAGACCAGTGTACCTTCCTTCTGGCAGACACCCCAAATGCTGTCTTCTTCGACTTTGGCGATTTCTCTAGCACTCGGAGATGATGAAGGGGAGTACAAAGGAGGGGGGGGGGGGGGGGGTCTGTTTGCAGTTTTAACAACCCTTGAAAACTGCTGTTGAAAGGTCAAAACGACTGTTGTAACAAGAATGGGTAATTCTGATGTATTTTGGATATTCGACTCAAATTTGGATTCACCACCCTTGAAAACCCCTGAGTAATAATTTTCAGCTCAAAATGTTCATTAGGTTGACTGTAAAACGTGTGACGTCATCTGTTCTGAAGAGCGGAGGGTGTCCCCAGCCAGGCACAGGGTGGGTGACGTCATCTGTATAGATGTTACGGTAATCGTTTTCGCTTACTTCCAATCATCGGCTACCCAACATATGGCACCTTTTTGGAAAGCTCTCACTGAAATCTTTCAGTTAACGAAATTGGAATAGCCTGAAATGCTCTCAATAATATCGTTATACATATCAAGAATATCGCTCTCAACCTTGGTACTCAATTTGTCGATTGGAAGCGATGTATCAATTGGAAAAGGCAAGGGGCTTCAAAGAAAAAACGCGGTAAATTAATTTGAACCATGAATTATCGCGTTTTCTTTGAAACGGTACGGCAGTAATTCTTGATTCAAATTAATTTACCGCAAGTATCACACTAATTACTCAATACGATAACGCGAAAACGGTCACCAGGAAAACGCAATAATCCTCGAACACTTGATTCAGTCACCTAACCTCATCTTGACATATATATTTCTCAAGGCTGCTTTTTAACACTTCGCAAGCAAAACATGGCGACGTTTGCCAAGGGCTGAGGTTGTTAATAATTTACCAAGTTAAAGAAACAACTGTAGTTATCTGTTCAGTTCCCAAAGGCTTCTTGGTTTGGCGGGAAGTTTGGTGAGTTTTGTGAGTGAGCCATCAGAGCGCAGCATCGCTTGGAAGCCTGAAGCCTTGCTGGGTTTCCCCCCTACGATCCCGTTTTTGGACTCGTCCAAGTATAGACTGCCAACCTCCTCGACAGGACGTATTTTGGACTCTCCTAGTTTCACGCGGCCGCCGCATGTTGTTGTATGTTTATTTAATCTACGTACAGCCTTTTCTGTGAGTTTTTATAAAAAATATAGATTTATGATCGAAGTGAAAGTGTTCTGCGTAAAGTTCCTTCTACCTCCTTCGCTTGTCGTAACATTGAGATCGAACATTATCCACGGTTGTTTAGCTTACAGAATTAACCCCCCCCCCCCCCCCCCCCCCCCCCCCCCCCCCCCAGCCTTGTACCGGGAGAGGTAAGGTAATATCCATAGATCGAGAACTCCTGATTTGGGCTGAAGGCACACGCTCAACTCAATGGAACAGATGAGCGCCTCCGTCCAAATGACTGTATAACTACTGGCCATGGATATTATCCATCAAATGAGAGCGGTCCTATTCTCATATACCGGAGCAAACTCGTAAGATTACATAGAAAAAGTTGCTTAGAACGCAATCTTTCCATCCACTCTGCATCTTCACCCTCTGCCCCAGTTGTGATGAGTTTTTTTTCCCATAAGGGAAGCACAGAAACGAACTGCTAATTGGAACTTAGAGCAGACCAAATAAAGTCAGTTCCACCATCCCATAGTGATGATTACTGCCGTATAACGTTAAGGTTGTGGGTGAGGCAGGGACGATGTGGTTTTGTGCTACTGAAGAGCTGGGGTGGTAGGGGCAACATCCATGTCGGTCCCCTCTGAGGAGAGTACAACGTTGTAAACCTTGGCCTTCTTGACTATAGGTTAATTTATGTTAATCAAGAAGGAGCCGTGTCACAAGTCCGGAAGAGTGCGGATATCGCGTGGTTGTTCTCCCTATCATTTCAGCTCAGTAAATAAATAACCCAGAAAACCCAAATAAATACATCAAATAAGAGCGGTCCTATTCTCATGTGAGAAAAGAACATGTCCAAAATAAGAACTCTGTTGAGCTCGTGGGCGTGAAAAAATGTGCTTTTAATAATGAACGTCGATAGTTTACAGAAGATCGGAGGAGTGATTAAATGTCTCAAATTTACAATTACCTGAACATTGTAGGTATAGTTTTTGTCGTCCCAGTCATGTAGTCACAAAAGTGCGTGAACCAACCTAAGCCACTAACTGGATGGATTCTATCCCTACCATCAACCGCCTACTCATTCAAAATTTGTATGAGAAATTTCTCTTTGGTAACGAAAGTGGCGTGGTAAGTTATTCAGATCGGGAGATTTTTATATAATGTTCCTCATTGAATAATGTTGATAACAAATTGCTTCACGCGTTTGATTTATTGCGGAAAATATTATACCTACTTACGAGATCCATTGGGAATCATTCTGAAATTCAAAATTAACTAGCTACTTGGTGGTATTGGTGTGAAATTTAAGATTGGGTGGTACAAGGCCAAATTTAACAACAGCCAAATTTAATTTTAAAACTCTTTAAATGGAAAACTAAAATAAATAAAAAGAGAAACCCTAAAGAGGTGGTGGAAGTGATTGAAACCGAGATGATTCTGATATGTAGCAAAAAAAAATGTGAGTTTCACGATAATTAATGATAACAACACGCTGAATAATTTCCCCCGCCTAGTACTTTAGATTACAAAAAAAAACCCTAGGCAATGGTTTAGTACAACATGAAACTACGCCTGCAAATCAGTAACCCCAACATACTCTCATCAACTTTCCCAACTCCAACATGAATTATTTAAGAACAGTTAACGGACAAATAATGTAGGAGTATGTATAGGCAGGCCTGTATTGCCCGAAAGAGGGTTGAGGTACGTACTTGGGACACGCTGGTTCTCCTCACATCCACTTGCTCGTCGCTGTAAGCCGACAGACCGGAGTCTGCGCTTTTCTCCGATATCAGGTCCAGATCGTCCTCGTAATCTTCAAACATGTAGTAATCTCCACTTCGAATAGCTGAAATAATTTAAAAAAAACAAGATTAACTACCACCTCCCACAATAATTTTTTTAAATGACTGAGCCAATAAACAATATCAATATTTTACACAACGTCTCTTCTAATTCATCAAGAATTACCACTAACAAATTTATTGATATAGATAAATTGCCTATTAATACTTACGGCCGAAAATTTGATATAAATTAACCCTGTCTATGCGTGACAGGAAATGTTATGTTTCGAATAACCGAGGAAAGGTGTCAGAGAATCGATTAATTATTCAATTCACGCATGTCAAGAATTTGAGGTTACGAACCAATTGGAACTAGCGGTATTGTTTAAAGAAGTTAATGAAGCTAAGTCGGGTCAAATATCCATGATAATATATGTATTTCATATTTATTTTTGGTCGTAGTGATCCAAAAGGTTATGGTTTTATTTCATAATATAGAGCCTAACTAAAACTTCCTCTCAAATAGACAGGATTATACTATTATAAATATAGGGATGGCAAAACATATTGAAACATCGATGTGTATAAATAGATGTATCGTCCCCATCCCTACTGATGAATATTGTTGTCCATTTCGTTGAAAATATATCATTGGTACAACATCATTAGCGAGTCGTAATTTGTCAGATTTGCCTTAATTTTGCTGTTGGCATGTTTTGCATAAAATATGATTAAGTAATTTGGAAACAGAGGGGTGTTGAACAGTTTTTCTATCTTCTCAAATTGTATTTCTGTTTTCGTAATTCTGCTTCTTTTTCAATTCCAGAGGGCAATGAACTATCCAAATTTAAGATTCCGCAAATTTTTAAATAAATTTAAAATGTCATTAGTTGACGGCTATTAAAAATCGAATAAAAGAAAGAATGCCGAAAAACAACTTGAAATTGATCGATTATTAACGGAGAAAAGTTTGAAAAACTTTTCAATGCTAAAATTTGTAGGGGAAGGGGAGGTTATCTCTTTTATCAACTTATTAGTCCCAAATAGTAATAAGGTTATAGTAAGATTCAGGCATTTTTGAGTATATTTTGGAGAATATTCTGGACAAGGTCTATGGTAAATAAAATCGAAACATCGATATCGATAGCCAACCATCGATGACACGAATACATCGACACAAAAATATGTTGTGTCCATCCCTACATAAATACATACGTGTAGTAGATGGGTATAGGAAAATAAGATTAGAACACAAGTAGATGCCCAGTAACAAGAAAAATTTGAATTAGGAACTTTATGGAAAATTGAAACCACGAATGAATAGGAAAATTAGAAACACTATGGAATAAAACATCTGACACGTTCAGACACGTAAACCACCACCAAGTCAAAAGCACGAAGGTATACCAACCTACAAGTTCAAGTTGAACAACAATTTTTACGATTTTTGTGAACCAACCCGATTTTGGCCCAACTTTGTTTTTTCTTTCATAAGTGTCGCAGTAAAATGTATGATAACGCACGCTTCCTGACTTAATTGGAATTTGAAACAGACGAAAATACAAAATTTGAGTGATGTAAAGCGAAACTAAGAAATGCACCCAAAGTAGGTATCTAATTGAGAGGAAGCCATTTTTTAGACCACAAAGTTAAAGACATGTTTAGTGACAAATACCAGATAAGTTAGATAAGAGAAGGTAATTGAAGTAAGCAATTAAAAAAACTATCATATCAGCATGTTATGTACAGCATTGTATAGAAGGTTTGTTCCAAGCGAAAAGTTCAGGTCAAAAAAGTGTAGTTTAAAAAAGCACAGGTTGTAAAAAGTGTCTCAAGGTCGGAGTTTGGGTTGACCTCCAACTTGTCAAGTTAAACCAGCTAATCCACAGTGTTAAGAATATTCATGAATGCCGGACCTTGACCTGACACTTGGAACAGGATTCCAGTTTCTGCCAGTAAATCAACTTGACATCAAACCGCTTGGAACAGGCAGAAGTTGAATTTTTCCGACCTGAATGTGCGCAGTAGGTTCTGCGCAGCTAAAATATTTGACCTAAAAAGCATCGCTGATCGGAACAAACCTAGAATTTCATCTTTACATATTAAGCTGTGAGTCGCGATTATGGAAAGGAACAATCTTACTTTCAATCTCGAACCACGTAAGGGATTGATATTGAAATAATGTAATTTGATACATTTCTTTAGCTTGGATGAAAAAAATTAGGGTTGAGCATCGATGGTCGATGTTTTGGTTCTATGTTCGATATTTTTACCATCGATGATCTATGGTCGATATTTTCCACCATTGATTGTCGTCGGCCCCTTCAGTTAGCAACCATAGAAGAATGTTTTTTTCTCGTCTTTCATGGTTGGGAACCAACAATCACACTGTATTTGCAGGTGATTATAATCCGAACAATTAAGGTACCTACCATGTAAAACAGAAATACAGAGGGACTATAACTGAATTTTTAACCATCAATGTTCAACAGTGAAGATGTGGCGTATAAGGCTTGCTTCACACTTATTCGGTTCGGTTTCTATTCGATTCGTTTTCGGTCGCCGTTTGTTCGTTCACACACATGAGGTTCATATTGGGTTCCAGGGCTCCACAATGTTCAGTCACCCCTCGCCCACCGGAAAGAAGCGTTCGTTCCCCAAGAGAAGACTGAAAGAAAACAGAATCTGAACCTTGCAAGTGTGAACGCACGGTGGACTTGTGTGCCTTGGACTCGAATACACGCCGAAAAGAAACCCGACGGAACCGATTCGTGTCGAGGGGGCGTTCGGTGCTATGCGGTTTCTACTAAGGTTGCTGTTCGGTCAGAATACGCACCGAATGCATCGGTTCGCACGCATTCGGCGGTGCCGAAAACGAATCGAATAGAAACCGAACCGAATGAAACCGAATAAGTGTGAAGCGAGCCTAAGCGTTCGGCATTGCGTTCGAGAAGGCACGTCACCCTGTGAAATAATTGTGGACGCCCCAAGTGGGCCGGTACGGGTTCTTGGCAGTTGAAGGAGTGCGTGTCAATTAGTACAATCCAAAATGAGTAAAAAATGCTATATTAGCAGCAACTGCAGTTGCAATCATTATTCAAAGGAGGTATTGGGTACCTAACTATCAACATCCCAGCATCCAAAGAGAATGACATGATGATTTTCTCTGTGATATCATGAACAACTTATTGCATGATGAACATGGGTGCACCCCCGAGGGTCTTAGGGGACTGAAATAATAACTTTTTAATATGGCTTGACCATTGATGTCATAAAATATTCTGAATTGGCTTATTATTGGGTGCTGATTTCATGATACAAGTCTTGCATGGTGCACACACCGTGGCGTGGTGACTTGGTGAGAGGCGAGGTGCCAAGTAGGGAGCGGATGTATGGCTGAGGGCTCCCCTCACCATCACAACACCCAATTTTTAAAACATTTTTCGGGAGAGGGCCCCCTTTGACTGGGGGGTATTCCATACCTCCCAAACCCCCCGGTAGCTCGGCTTCCTTTGATCCAGACCGACTTGGTACAGGTTAGGATCGGGCTTCCAGCCTTTCGCAAATCCCCAGGCAGGGCGTCCACACTTGTGCTGCTTTGCCGGATGGCCTGTGCTGGGGGAGGCCGCCTGGCATATTGTGGACGTAGCTTAACCTGCACCAAGTTGATCCGGATCAAAGGAAGTAGAGCTCACCGCCAACCCTTTGTGGACGTGCCGCCCAGCTTTAGTTTCAGTTACGGCGTTCGTTTGTACGAATAAGATCTCTGAACAACGTATTTTGATCATTATTTAGTTCAATTTTAGTTCAATTATACTTAGGAAATGTTCAAAATCATATTTGTACAAGAGACAAATGAGGGAAACTACAATGCACTTATATTCGATATTGAGTTTGTCACCTTCATCATGCAATAAGTCGGTCATGAAATCACTGAAAAAATCATTCATAGCATTCTCAGCATGCTGGGATGTTGATGGGTACCCAATACCTCCTTTGAATAATGATTGCAGCAGCAGTTGCTGATAATATAGCTTCTTTTTCTCGGCTCATTTTGGATTGTACTGGTTGACAGGCAGTCCTTCAACTGTTAAAAATCCGGCCCGGGCCCACCTTTACAGTGAGGAGGGGCCAGCCCAAACACAATGCCGAATGGTCTATCGGGTGGCATAGTGTTGACACAGCTTTACGATTTGACCTCCCCAGTAACTTGGGAGTCATGTGACCACCATGACCATGGGTGGTTTAGTATCGATGGGTTTTGATCATCGATGGAGTTTCGATGTTTGGTTCGACGGTAACCATCAATGGTTTTTGAACGATGCTCAACCCTAGAAAAATTGTATCGAGAAAAATAATAGTTACCTAATTCAGTAGATAACTGAATTAGGTAACATGCAACTGAGTAATCCAGTTGCATGGTTTGAACAAAATATTATTACGAGGAAGAATAGCAAACAAGGGAAAATTCTTTAATCGACAATCACACATAAGAAACAAACACAGTTGGTAGTGATTAGTATAATATTTAACGCTGAAAGGTAAGACATTTTGAAGAGATGGATAATATGTTGAACGATGGATGAAACCTTCAACCAATTCACTTTTTCGATGACTGCTTTGGTTCAGGAAGAAGAGGGCGAAGATGAACAAGATGAAAGGGAGAGAGAGAGAGAGAGAGAGAGACAGAGAGTATAACCATGAGAAGTTACTCTTTGTTATTGTTATTTAGTGGTGGCAAAGAAAATGGACATGAGACGAAGATGTGCACATGAATAGGTTAAAAGGGTAAACAAATTGGGGAGGGAGAAGGCCCCAACTCCAGTTTGACGATGTCCATACTATTTTGGGAAAACAATCAAATTACCCCATTTACGACTGCATTTACGACGTGGTCTTAACGGTTTATCCACTTCGTCCACATTTTCTATAGAAAAATAACAACAGAAAGGGTTAAAAATAAGGAAATAATAATAATTTTAAAAAATCATTAATTAGCAAAATTAATCTCAAATCACTGGTGTATTAAAGGACGGTTGAAGTAGATAGGGGAAGGAATCGGGAAACGGAAAGGGTGTAGTAGGTAGGTCCTATCTTGAACTGCCGTTGAAATGCTGCTTCGCTTTGCGAGACAATTCATGCAACAATATTTATTATAATATTGAAGGTAACAAACTAATAATTTACATAATTTACAATATTTAAATAAGATTGATATTGCGGGAGGAAGGGAAAACGGGGATTGGCAGGCAAATAATCTGAATCCTGACTTTCATTACATACAATAGGCATTTGATTGGGATCTGCGAACACCGATTCCGATGTTGTTTGAAGGTGCTTGGACAGTTATAAAAATGGTTTAAATCCGTTGTCTAGAAAAAGATTTAAACCGTCTAACAGTGGAAGCAAGTTGAAATGAATTGGCTCTCCTTTCTCCCTCCCTCCTCATGAACATATAAAAAATAAATGTACGTAGTTTTGTAAACTAGCATTAACACGTATTTACACAGACAAGAAAGTAACGGTTGTTGCTTTCAAATCATATTACTAAATAAAGTACGGAAGCACAAATATGAGTTTCGTACAAAGTGAGTAGAGAGACCTCCCCTACTCACTTTGGGGTTGTGAAAATACACAATCACATACTAAATAAACTTTACAAATTTATTTATGTACACAATGATTTAAATTCGATGTATACCATTATGGTGTCACCAACTGACGTACACTGACTTGAAGCTTTAAATAATAAATTATAAATTAAAGTAAATTAAGGTTATGGCTAACTAATAAATTAATGATAGTGAGGTAGTGATAATGCGGAGGTGATGATGAGGTAGTGCGAAATGGCTTTTGGTGTAGAGCTGGGGAGAAGGAGTTCATTTGTGGGACTCTAGTTCAGTTAGTTCACTCCTAGAAAGGAGTAGTTCTTTTGGACTATCGTTCTGTGATACTATAAAAAATCGTCATGTAGTATCCACCGTTCAATGAACCAACAAGGAACAACAAGGAAGAAGGAGTTTTCCATAGTGAACTAATCCTTTGAGGACTCCTGACGAAATATTCGTCCAAGCAAATCCATCCCCAGGGACCCCTGACGACAGTTTCGTCCAGCTCTTTTTTCTCATAGTTTTGGATGCAGAGCACTCTATTGTGCCTTCCATGTACTTCTAGTCGCCGCAGGATCCTTTGGGTTGTGAATAACATCAACAGGTTGTGTTTTAGTTATCGGTTTTGTGTTATCACTAATCAGTCCTCCGTTTTAGCGTTTTGTTTATTGTCCAAATTCCTATTTTTTTTTGTCAGTTTCGTCCTGGTCAAGTTTACCTACTGTGTTGATTATGTCGAATAGAAAAGTGTTTACCGGAAATATCAATGGAGATGATAGCAATGAGGAAGTGAATATTCCTTGTCATTGGATGAAGACAATGCATCACTGGCACCCGGCTGTTGTGGTATCGCCTCCAATGTTCCAGTACGTTTAGTTTTTACATGCCTACTGAATCAATATGTTTTCATTTCAATCCCCGACAAATTTGACATTTTAAATTACAAAAAATAGGAATAATAGGGAACATACACAATATAATCGTGAATGTGCTTTTCAAATGCAATGTCTATTTCAATGGGGGAATTAAATTAAAGGGGGCACCCTGGGCGATAGTTTCACTTTAACTTGGGCAGTACCAGAAGGGCTAAGAACAGAACTCAGTGAACTAACTCAGTCCCCTGCTAGCCAACCAGCGAGGAGTTCTCAGTTTATTGAACCATGGAAGAAGGAGAAGGAAGTTCCATTTGATACCCAGAATCGTGCAGCCTTTTATTTTGCCTAGACGAACCCAAACCCTAGCGCCGACGAGCTGAAGTTTTTAGCACAATTAATTACATTTTTTTAAATCTATTCATATTTCTAAGTTCCACACGTCGCCGCTAGATTGCTGTAGAAGTAGGGGATATTTTCCCGCACACCGTTTTACATTGAGTGAAACTTCCTTCTCCTTCTTCCATGATTGAACTTTGGATACTACATGAGGAGTTATAGTGTCACGCGTCTGTGGTCCATCAGTCCACCACCGTTCAGTGAAGTGAACTACGTTGATGAGTAGTTCATTTGGCGGAGTTAGTTAATCAGGAGTAGTTCAGTAAGGAACCACCCACCTCTATTTTGTTCTAAATAATTGGACTGTAATTTTCAAAATAAGAACCCGAATGAAGGGAGAAAATGAATGATTCATTGGAATTGGGAAAGTGATAATTTCAAGGAGCTCATAATAGTAGAAGAGAAGCAGGTGGAGAAAGTAGAGTAAAATGAGTGTTGTTTCTATCATGTGGTGAGCGAGAAGAGATCTAAATTGTGCTGCTATTCTGTCACTGTACCCGTACCTTCAAATTATTTACCCACCTTGGCAAGTCTTTAAACAAGGAGGAATGCAGTGACTTTTCATTATTTTTTTGTTCAAACAGTTCAAGCAAAGCAGTAGGTATCATATTTACAGCTTATGTATTAGATTCGAATAATACAGTTTGATCCCTAATTCGATATCGGATTCGATCAGTTTTTAGGGTGAATTCAAAACGCTGTAGTGTTTCGGGGCAGGTATGCACTATGTAAATGCAAAATCGAATAGATAGTTATTACCCCCTACAACAACAAGATTTTTCGACACTTTTAGCGTTAGAAAAACATTTGTTTGATATTCAACAAATTAAAACGTTTGAGAGACACGCGTTCCTTGGACCCCAGCTTGGTGGAAATTTGAGAAGGGGGCAATGGGTATGCATAAACCCGCAGGACCTGCTGGGGATTGAAGGAGATGTCGCTCTTGTGCACAGCCCTTGACATCCTAAGGTTGCAGTGAGCTTAAGCGTTGACGATTTTTGTGGTCCAATTATAAACCTTTGCAATTTAATGCTCATGAACTAGCTTATGGCCGAAAATGGATCGAGGAATGATGCAATTTATTTTCGGAAAACAATAAGTACCTACATTCGAAACCCCAACTGGATCTTAGATAACAGAAGAGTTCACTTTTGCTATGGATCTCACATTAAAAAGCAAATGTGTTGCAAAACGAAGGTATCACAGTATGATCATGTTACTTTTTAACATATGAGCACTATTATACAGGTCGTACAAAATTTGGTGATGCAAAGCTGTGAGGTGGAAGATTATGGATTACTAAGAACTTAGTACATGTGTGGTGAGACTTTGGTGAGGCGTTTGAGATGACGGACTGGCGGGGAGTGGTGTGCGGAGGGAGCCAAGGCGGCCCAATGAAGGACGAGCCCCTCCGTGGACGGTTGTGGTTGTGGACAATGGACCCGTACGGGGGTGGTGAAAATACGGGGAATGAATCGTCCAGGGACGGCACCCTGTGGTGACAGGTTCAGGTTTCAATATTTCACAAGACAACTGTGACTTTTGCACTTTTGGAATAGCAATGGCACAATAATTTAGTGTCCTGTAGTGAAGCTATATGAGTTTCTCCTTCTTCCACTTTCAATTTAGCTGTCCTGGCCGCAGCCATGACGGACATAGGTGCCGGATATAGGAGTTTCAAATACACAACGCTAAAGAGTTTCCAAACTCAACAATAACTTTTGGAGGTATCGAAAACAACCTTTGAATAAATCCTTTAAATAATCCTATGGAGGCATTCTTTCTATTACGAGAACATCACTCCATCATCAACAACAATAATTTCGCGTTGATTTAAAAAACTTGTCATTAATGTCTCGATAAATTACAGATCAGATGAAGAGGACGTAGTGGCATCAAAAGCGCTCCAAAGGATCAACAAACCACACGAAAAAGAATAATTTCGCGAGCAAACACGTCCCAAAATCGTAGAAGTAGATCGAAGGTTTGTTCCAACCGCAGTCAGTTCAGGAACCGATTCTGCGCAGAACCTAATGTGTACGCGATTGAAACGAAAGTTGTCAGCACATTCTGCGCAGACTGGGTGCTAGAATTCACTGATTGGAACAAACTTAAAAGAAGCCTCCTGAACATAGGAGTGAATTCCAATTAGTTGTTTCTGATAATGTTAACACAAAAGTTCGAGTAGTGCCACTGCTATTCCTTCAATGCAATATAATATTCTGGGGATACAAAGATTCTACTCGTAAACTAAAAATACCCTAACAATGATAAATTGACCTCAAAATGGATTTTTACTTACATTATTGAGTTATAAAATATTGACAATCACCGTTAATCATTGTACTCCTCAATTTCTAATGGATTACATACAACTACTCTGTGAAAACGTATACCTAAATAAATAAGTGTTATTTAGAATCATTAGTTACCTATTTCACTTGCGGGGTACAGAGCGAAAAAATGTTAACAATTCTATAAAATTGACTCCCTCTTTATTAAACGGCAATAATTCGCTCGAAATCCGAATTCATAGAGGTACGAATCACTGCATCAGGTTCGAGCACTCCATGTTTTGGGTTTACTACGTGATGTCTGAGGAGTATTATATGAGTTAGGTTATCGCACGAATAAGTCATTTGGCTTAATGAAAATCTCAATTCAAAGCTCCGTTATAGTTCTGAACTGAGAGTGAAATGCTACTGCCTTTAGGGATTTAGTGCGAAAAAGAACTGCTCCGCTCTTGTTGGAGACTACAAATAATTTCAAGCCACAATCAATGCTCATCTTCAATTCAGGAGAAATAACTTGATGTGAAAAACTTGAAACTAGTTCCCAGTAATAAACAAGTCGAGCTAAGTTATAGAGGAATGGGGAATTATCGTATATGAGAAAATCAAATTTTTTCTGCCTTTGTATTGTTATTTGGAATAAAATAACACTGTTAATACACAGAAAAAAATAGTTTATGTTACTAGTGTGGAGAAAACTTGGAATAAAATCTCAGCTGTTTGAATAACAAGCGGCATTCCAAAGGCCCTTGAGAAACCCTTTCCTACGTCACACTAAAAGAACTGGACCGAAAAATAATGCGCTGAGATTGCATTGGGCAATTGGGGGTTGGGCTTTGTGTTGCATTTTGTAAGGTCTTCAAAGACGGGTTTGGCCAATGACAGGCGACACCCTTTTTGTCGTCACTTTCCCGCCATATTACAATAATAAATATTTCAATAAATTTTGTAAAATTACAGATACACTGTTTCTGCCTCATGACTTCATTGCTGTTTCTTCTGAAGCCTGGTTCCCATGTCCCGGAACGATGCGGACTGCGGAACGTCCGGAAAAGTGCTGGAGGGGGGTGCGGACGTGCGGAAAGGTGTTCACATGGAATGCGCAGATGCGGAAGGCGAGGAATGCGGAAGCCACGCGGTTCCCATGGGAACCGTCCCGCCAAGAAGTTTTCCCGCATTATTTGGTTTCCATGGGAACGCGACGCCAAACTGGTGGAAACAGCTGCGGACGTAGCGGCCATGATGCTCATGGATGGTATCCATGGTATCTATGATGCCTCCCGCAGCTCGGCTATCCGGAGTCCGGGCGTTCCGCACTCTCCCGCACCCTTCCGTCAGTAAGGGTGTCCGGAAAGCTCTCTGCCAATAGATTGCAGAACGGACGTTCCACAGTCGGACATTCCGCATCGTTCCGGCCCATGGGAACCAAGCTTGAGTCATTATCTTTCAGAAAATAAAAAATAAAAAAATTGGCGATAATTCCCCATTGACCTTTTACCACTAAATCGCTTTCAAGCAGCGAACTTCTGGACCATTGAAAACATGAGAGACATTCATCTTTTTTATGAAGTCGGTCAAAATTCGTGGTATTGATTGAATTCATCTGGAGAACAAGGCTTGCCTTTGGAGCGGTGAGGGGGGAGGCGGCGAGCCGAAAGAGAACCTCTGGGGGTCCAAGTACCCGTCCAGACTACGAGACAAGATGGCGGAGGTGGGAGTCGGCGGATGGAGGAAGGATCCACCGCGGGATAGAGGGTTGGGGAACTCATCTTCAACTGGAGTGTGGAAGCCTTGCGGAGACGTTGGCGACGATATGCTTGGAGTGGAGTCGTGAGCTAGCGGCGCTGTTTCTAAGGTTTCTAATCGTTAGGTACACAAAATGTTAACCCAAAAATATCCCATACAACATTCATATGAAATATAATCTTGAAATGTAAATCACATAATTATAACACGTTCAATGTTATTGATGTGGTTGTTGATGCATGGTGTGACCATTTTCCTTTTTGGAAAGCAAAGTTTTGAGTCTGCGAGATAGTTCTTCATTTCAGGAACATGTTCCTGTGGTACTTTGCCACTTTCTTCAGCCTACGATTGTTCGTCAGTTTTTCATTGGTAGATCCAATATGTCTTGTATGGTTAGTTACATCTAGGGACTCATGAGGATACATTTCACCAGGCCAGGATTTTGTTATTACTATTGCCTTCATTATTTGCATTGCATACCTTTGTAAAATAATGAAGGAAATAGTAATAACAAAATCCTGGCCTGGTGAAATGGATCCTCATGAGTCCCTAGATGTAATTAACCATACAAGACATATTGGATCTACCCAATTAAACATTGGCAAACAATCGTAGGCTGAAGGAAGTGGCAGAGTACCATACAAACATGTACCTGAAATAAAGAATGTTATTGATGGTTGCCATAATTTCCTATAAGTGAGGAGGTGAAGGGCGGTAAGCGCCTTCTGATTGTTCTATTTTTACATAAATCTCTACTTTACCCAACCCGGCTCTCCTGAGTAACTAAAAGGATTTCTTTTTAGGTAGATATATGTATGAATTTCTAGCACGTCACTCTCCATCATATTATTCTAGGTCAGAGTAAATTGAAACCTGAGTATCTAGGAGATTTCCTATATTATCAAGCGTGAGGTTGGAAACGCAACATTTTTTCCTCCAAAAACTTAAGAATGGGAGGTGTCCAGAGTACCACAAAAAATGTAGATGTGCCGTGTGTATAATATATTTTTGTTCTGTAAGTTTTCAAGGGAAACAAAATTTTATAACTTCAGACACTTAATTAGTTCCTAGGTCTGGCTTCTCTTCCAAATAAATTTTTCGCATCAAAGTCTGTCTCAAAATATACTGACCTTTGATCTAGAATAACATGATGAAAAGGATAGGAAGGAGCGAGGCATCTAGAGGCGTCACATATTCTGTTAGCCGCGAATTCTTCATTCATTAATTCTGAAGTCATGTTAATGACTCTGACGGTAATATTTTCTTCTCACGTCCGTATAAAAAATGCCAAACCGAAATTGTTCTGGGTGTGAAAAAGTAAATGAAAATTACCTGAGAAATGATCTCCTGGCTCTTTGTATTCTCTACCCTCCTTCTGCTGTATCTTTTTCTGAGACGCCTTGATGCGGTCCATCTTATTCTTGATTTTCTCCAACAATCTGTTCTCGGACTCCATCTGGGCTTGGACCTGCCTGTCGCTCAATTCTTCGATGAGCTCAGCTCCCCTGTAATTAATGATAGGAAACAATGAGCATTTATACTGTAGATTGGTTAATGAATTGTGGAGTTCTCAGTGCACGGGAAACTGTTTTGGGGTTCGAACGAACCATGGATTGAATTTGAGGCTGATTTTTCTCAAGCATGCGTCTCATATCATGATAGTGATAATTTAAGAGGCATATCGTGATGCAAGTTAGAAAGTGTTTTTTAGTACCTACTAGATTAACCTCAAGAATCCATTTTTTCATGAAATTTCAGAATTTCTCAAATTTTGAGAATTCTCAACTTTTGAGAGTCCCAATTCTCAAATTTTAAAAATTCTCACTGAGCGATAATTTCTTGTCTCAAAAATGACTCTTACTCACTAAGAAAGATTTTATTTTCTCAAAAATGTTTCTCAACTCAATTTTTTTAATCTTGTTTGGTAATTAAAATGGTTTAGAAACCGTTTTTTACCCAATTTACGCAAATTGTCTAAGAAAATGAAGCTATTGCAATGGGTTCGAAACTCAACATAGGAAGCAACATTTAAAAAATGCTCAACATGGAAATCC
>JAEMON010000003.1:20365453-20377971 GCA_030264115.1 Lygus lineolaris | reverse complement strand
TTTTTATATAGATCTCAATACCAGATGTAAACTGTATAAAACTTCGAAAATACATCTAAATAAGCCAAGAATGAATGTGGAACCCTTGAAAAGAAACAAACATCGATAAGGAGGAAGAGTTTTGGGGGAAGAAGAAGAATTCACTAGGATTTTCGATGGAGATAGATTTAACGGGGGTTTTACCAAATTTCTGACCTTAAATTACACAACGTAGGAATTGATATTAAGTCCGTACTGACGATTTGTGACTACCCTGTAGAAGGAAGATGGTATTAATATACGAAATAATATTGAAATTACTGAGTGGTACCTCAATATAAAATAATAAATCATCGTGCTTCTCCAGTTTCGGTTCAATGGTCACAAAAAAACGTCAAGATGAGCCACAGTAAAAAGAAATTGAGGCACACTGTTCACTACTGAAGTCTGATCGTGAAATGATTATAAGGTGAGCAAGTTGAAGGGAGGAATCCAGCCTGTTTGACCATATCCGATATGAGGAGGGTTGAGTTGTCTGCAGCACCGGCGTAGGTGACCTGATTCAGTCCAGACTAGGAAGGACAAGGACAAGGACAAGGAAGGGCCATCTAGAGGTCGCCATTCATTGTGGTGCGCATTTTTCCACAACCAGTACCTATTATAGTATTTTCAAATCGGCAACCTTATTTATGTATCGTAATTTCTAACAGCTGGGGGTCTATTGATTATGTACTTTCTCTTTATAGAAGTACAGAATTTTTTTCCTTTTTTTAAATCATCAACTAAAGGAGGACATGAAGCTGCCCGAAGAGTTCTATAAAAACAAATGGTGCGAGGCCTCGCACTACTTTCCTCACTCGTGAAAACCTGAAAAATGGCTATTTTTGCGGATTTTAACGCTGATTTCGGCCCTCAATCTATTTTTGTGGAAATGAGGGGTATTGGAGCTTGTTTCTACTTGTTAGAAGAGCAAATCCTGTGAATTTCATCAAAATCGATCGAGCAGATTGGGAGAAAAGCTGAAAAATGGGCTAAAAATGACGTTTTTCACCTATTTCGACGATTTTCTCTCCCTAATAATTGACCTAGAGGGCTGAAATTATTAGGGGCTCATCCTCAGACATGCAGAAACCAATCCTCGAAATCGGAATTTTCTAAATCATTTTCGTAGGGGCCACAATCGTGTTCATACACATACATAAATACGGACTTACATACACTTTTCCAAAACGTGGAGAAAATTGATCAGATGTCGATTAGGACCAGTTGAAGGTGGTGTTTCAGAAATTGGGTTTTCTGCTGATCGCAATACTTTCAATTCACCTTCAGGTGGGCTGAGGAAAGTAACAAAGCTTAAATTTCGGCTATTGAAGAGTAGCCACCACCTGTTCATCTCATTCCTCATTCAACGACTCAATGTCTGGGTGTACGTTGAAAAATGAAATTACCTGCTTTTGATATCCGAAATGGCCAGGAAGTCGTCGTGGAAGTAATACAACTGGATAACAGTGATGACAACGAAAAACGTAGGAGTCAACAATTTCACGAAGAGTTCGGTAGTTTCGTATTTTTCCAAGCCCATGTCTCGCTGTCTAAAAAAAGAATCGAACGAAATTAGGAATTTATATATAATGATTATAGCAAATAACACAAAGTACTTGCATCTTGGGATAGGTTCCAGCGATATTTAATGGTAATAAAACCAACAAATCAATAAAAAAAATAAAGGGAAATCCAGAAAATCTTAGCAATCAAAGAAAGTTCTAACCTAAAATTTTAATCGACCCATGAAACAGAAAAAAAGGATCAGGATCATTGTTATCTCAGCTAAGTAGGTAAACTAATAAATAGTTTATAACAAGTTATTTTCATGTCAATAAACATTAAACAAAACCACTCAACAGAAAATGATTGATTTCATTGATTTCATTCTTCATGTGCCTCCCTTTAATTGGTACCAGCTAAGATCAAAGCACATATGAGACAGAATATCAGGGTTGATGTGAAAGGTAAAGCTGAAATCACCAAATTGTATAATTTAGGACAGTAACGAGATTCAACCGATCATGGAACTATTTTTTTGACACGAAATTCACAGACATATTTTTTTGAAATTTGTTGAGGGTGTTCATCAATCAGAATATACATATATGAAAGCAATGTTTATATTTTTCTGGAAAATGCATACCTACCTAAATTATAAATAATATGATCGTATAGTAACGTTTCGTTTTTTTTTTTTAATAAACATATTAGTGCGAATCAAGTCCAAGATTGCACCGAAAAGTCGATAAAGACTATGGGAACGAAGGCCTCAAATTTAGGTTCATTTTAATTTTGTTGTTTTTGTGCCTTTTTATTTATATTTGTTTTACCTAAAGAGATAAAATTACAGAAAAATTCGCGATTTTCGTGGATTTGAGAAAATTAGTAGGAATTGTGGGGTACCTATGTATGAGTACCTATATTCTGGGTGAAATATTGGACTAAAGAATAGGCCATCATCGGAAATGGCAATGTAAATAAATTAAAATCGTAAAAAAAGAAGAAACTAGATGGTAATTTATTATTTTCTCCTAACTAGTTCATCAAAGAAAATACTCGTACGATCAACCAACTAACCGTATTTTTTTCACGAGAAGAACAACTAAAAGGCTGTCCCAAGACACAAGCACCTCCTTTAATACTTACTCAATGGATTTACTGAACTTACAGTTGTACGTTTAGATGAAGATATTCTGCCCAATAAGTGTCGAAGTTGTCGAACTGATACGTGTACGTACATATGAGGATGAACATTGAGAAAATTATGACCACCAACCAAAAGCCGTACATTATCTTCCTCCACAGAGTCCAGCTCAGCTGTGAACATAGATTTAATTTATAAGTCTTCAATAATTTGTAAGTCATTCATTAGGGTTATTTATGAGAACTTATTACAAAATGATGATTTATTGATCAACACTTCATTGAATTGGCTAAGCAATTCAGGAGCGTAAGACCGAAAGTCCTATAAGTGAAGATTTGATTGGTGCAACACATACTGTCACCCATACAGTTGAAACATGAGAAATACCTGTGGTATTCATGCAGCATGAGTTGATGGGCGAATTTTTAAAGAATCATTTTAACCGAATTGGTGGGAGGTTATCGGAAATTATAGGGTTTTTAGGATTAAAGGAAATTTTAGGATTATAGGGAATTCCGAATAAAGCATGAACGTTCATAAATTTGTTCAAGATGGTAATTTACAACAAAAACCTCGAAAACACGTTTTTGACCGTTAGTTTTCCAAATTTGTCCCATAAGAGCACTCCGACAATTCTGGCCAACGAACGTATTGACAGTTTCAAATTTCTTTTGGACTTTTTAGAGCATACCTACCTAGGGAGGGATATCCTCTAGAGTGACACATAAAACATTATGTATAAAATATAAATATAAATATAAATTAAAATATAAATTTTCGAGTGAGGAGGCGGGGGCCATATTTTTTTAATATTGATATGGCCGTATTTTGATACGCATTTAAAAACTTGAAAATGTATTTACATATTATTACACTTAACATTTGCTAAAACTACTTTATTGTCCTTTCCTTTTCCTAACGGAAAATTTTGACATCTCGCGGACCACCTGTTTGGAATCGTTCTGGACGGTAACTGTCTGTTCAGGAAGATGATTACCTAGTTCTTCACGCCACCGCTAGATGGCAGTGAAAGCCATTCCCGATCTTAGCCCGGGAGAAATCATTTTCGTATAACAATGATTTTCTAATGAGCATAATGTTTACTAAACTCCAAAAAGGTAATCATCAATTCTAAAATATTTATAACAAAACTGTGAATCAATAAAATCATTTCGTGATAAGAAAGACGTCATAACAAGGTCATCACCAACAATGAATGCAGTACGATACCGAACACCACTTGTCACTATTCGGAAACAACGAATCTACGGATGGTCTCATACACTAACTGTATTCGTTACTGTAGCATTTGTCCTTGCGGGCGTGTACAGTAGGATTTTATGAAGGAATTTTTGAATGAGACGTACGTAATTGATGTCTCCTGACAAAACATCAACCTGACTGAGTATGTATATGTGAGAGGAGAGGATCGGACATCGGAGATCGGAATCAAAACGAAATTTCCCGAAACAACCGATCCGAAGAAGATGGAGTCTACAGAAAAAGCAAAAAGGGTGGAATCATAGAAGAAGGAGATTTAGCAATTAGCATCCCTACTTTACAGCTAGGGCGTTTGCAAGTGTTTGACTGGCCCAAGACCCTTATGCGTATGGTAGGTACATATCTTTGTAATCCAAAATGCCCTAAATTAAAAAAAAACTCCTAAATCTCGGTTGTCTAATCGGTTGTTAAGGAATAGTTAAGGAATTATGACCATAATATAAGTTTTTCCCAGTCAGAATTTTCCTAATCAAATTCAGAATTTTTCAAATCAAATTTAGAATTTTCCAAACCAGATTCAAATGGTTTGCTTCCTCACTACCGAAAGTAGAAAGAAAGGAGGGGGGGGGGGGGGGGGGGGAATGTTTGAGAAAAGTTGGAAATACTGTACGCACTTCAAAACTCCTCCACCACAGTCAGCCATAAATTTGCGATATTTCAGCAGTTAAGTTGAAAGAAGTTTACAGGACCAACCTGAAAAGTGAGGATGAACAGAAGAGCCATTGCCATGTAGATGATCTTGAATATGGTCATGCGGTCGCCAACAATGCCGATCGTGAAAAGGATGCAAGCGACGACCCAAATCCAAAATTTCGTCAGCACAGAGCGCGTGAACTGACCGATTTTCCGGATCAGATTACTGGTGGCAGCATTCGGATCGCCTGACACTCCAGCTGCTGTGCCAACGCCAATTTGCAGAGGAGCGGCGATATCTTCAAGGGCCGACTGATTGCGCGCATCCCACTTCTCCTGATTGTGTTGTTTCAGCGTGATCCAAAACATCATCGTGAACAGAGTCTGAAAAATAAATTTGTTTAGTGAATTCAGCGAAAATGGATTTTAGCAACAACCAGGATATAAAAAAAAAAAACGAATTTGACGAAATGAGACTACAACGCCCACAAACCACCGAAATGGGAAAACCCCTTATTCCAAAGCTGGAGTTCGTCAATCATGTGCTTGAATATTTACAAATACAAAAAAGTTCTACTTCGAAAATGTCACCCGAAATGCAAAAATTAACATCCCGCCCCCATTCATAACTTTAATTTTAATTTATCGAAGTTTACCTTGAATAACAGAGGTTTAAGCGGGAAGTGTTTCGTTTTGGAGAATCCAATTTGTTTGAGGTTCCATCCCTGGATGTTCTCGGGGAGCTCTGTTTCCGTCAAGTCCATCCCGTAGAGGTACTGCGCCAGGAGAAGGAAGATGGCGTAGATGACGAGGAAAGGGGAACTCCTGAGCATCGCTTTTCTTTGGTTGGGAACGAGCCACATGGCGCTCGCCCAGAGCAGCAGGACGAAAGTGATCCAACTGTGGTAGGTGATGCTCCAAGTCTGGATAAAAACGACAGGTAATTCGATGGAGATTAATATAATTAATTGGGAATTTGACAGTTAAAACGTAACTAAGAAGTTCATTTATCTGAATCAGTGGGAAGGTGACATACATAGGTAAGTGGGTATAGAGGAAACAGAAAGAAAAAGTTCCATTCATGCAGCATGAGTTGGTGAGCGAATTTTCAAAGAATAATTGTAACCGATTTTGTGGGTGATCCTTATAGGAAATTTCACGCTGATTCCGAATATAACATAAATTGTGTTCCGATGTTTGGGATGGTATTTCTCACCAAAAACCTCAAAAAACACGTTTTTTTTTTAATTTTAGCGATTTTTGAAACTAAACGTTCAAAATTTGACCTCTTGGAGTACTCCAAAAATTCTGGCCAACGAACTCATGCTTACTTCTAATATTATTGACATTTAAAATTTTTTTTTGGATTTTTTATCTCGATCCGTCGGGCAGATATCGTCTGGAGTGACACATATATATACATACATATGAAAAAAGTATTAAATTTCAGGGATCGTTTTTTAGAATGTTCTGAAACGGATTTCCATGAAGGAAATTGTCAAAAATTTGCGTTACAAAAATTTTGAAGCCATTGCAATATATTCATTTTCTTCGAAAATTCGCTAAAATTACACTGTGGTTAAGTACGCCCGGAATTCAGTTTTGGGTACCTACCGATTGTCATGACTGTGCGACAGTCGTGACAGAGTATGGTAACAGTCAGCACCGAAAACTACTGGTATGCAATCCCTCCCTGTTACTAGTAGTGTTTCTAAAAAAGTCTTCGATTTTAGCTCTACTTCTACACAGAATAATTTATTATTGCCTCCAAAATGTAATTTGGAGTAAGGCATTTCCACCGCTAATTTTTTCAATGGGGAACTTGCATTGAATTTTTTTATTTCAGCGTTTTTAAGACCTTCGAGAGGGCTTTCCAAAAAGGTGTAATATGAGGGGTATCCGACGACTGAAACTGCCCGAAAATGGGTCTTGTAATTTTAAGTAACTGACGTCACGCGATCCCTTCAACCCATTTTCTGATTAAATCTGACGTAATTTCTAGCTGCCAATTGGCACCAGGGGGTTTTGAAGTTCAAAATTGAGGTTCAAAATGCAATTTCGATTTTTAAAATGCATAATTCCTACCCAAGCAAGTTCTCAATTGTAATTAGTCTGTAGTCAATATTTTTAGGGTAAAAACACTATATAATTGTTGTAATATTTAACGCTGAATCGAATGGCAATATTCCTTGAGTCATTTTGACTGATAGAAAATTTATTTTAGATGAGAAATATAGAACTTTAGTGGGAGACGCTGAAAATTTTTGGCTAGGCTATGTATTATGTATTGAATTTTTTGAAATATTAACGTACACATATTTTTGCTTTATTAATCCACGTAGCATAATAATCCATTCGTAAATGGAGGGCAAGGGGTAGGTAGTGATGCTTGATGTGCCGCTGAAGCATCTTTTTTTTTACTAAGGAATTCTTGTTTCGATTGACTATGCACCTGATTACCATTTTGTCGTATTTTTAGTCATCAAATTACAATCTGTACAGGTTATTTATTAACAGTTAATGTTCCTTACCATCATAATAATGTTTGTAGCGATGTAGGACGTTTGAGCAATAAACTGGAAGATCGCAATACAGGCATTCAGCGCGATATCGACGATTCCTCCTGAATCTGTTAATGATATAACACGAGTGATGAATATTAGACTAGACTTACTGGTGAAGACGTACCACTCAACAATGCTACGATGTGTTGAAGAACTATACCTAACTAAGTGATTGAAACACGCAAAATTTCATTATTACTTACAAAATAAACAAACAAAAGAGCAAGCTGGTCTAAGAGGTTTGAAAGCAGCATGAAACTAACACATTTACAAAGGTAAACGGACAGTAGTCAACTGTGCTTCAGCAAGTGAACATTAAAAGTGCGCATGCATAACTTTCTAATAGTACTTTCAAAGAGTAGAATCTCAAACAAACTAATCTCGAACAAAGAGAGTTCAGTAACGCAACATGAGATAAGGAGGAAATGTTCGAAGAACCATTCAGGATGGTCCAAAACGGATTTCCATGGAGACATTTAAAAAAACGTACATACCAAAATTGTTTGGATCCATTGCAGTAGCTTCATATCCTTGAAAAATTCGCTAAAATACAGGGCAAGTAAAATCAATAAATACTGTTATTTTAATTACTCTTCCTAATGTTATCTTTGTAAAAGGTATTTCTCCGTGCAAAGACAGAAGAAAATACGGCGAACTTGGTCCAATATAATTAATATGAGTCTCCATCATTCTAGTTAATCGTTCTGGGATTGTCAAACAAGGGGTATCAAATAGGCGCTGATTGAATACAAGCTAGATGATGAAACGTAAAGTGAAGTGAATTTGATCCAATCAGAAGGAAAATACGGTCTATTAAACAGCGACTTTTCCAGAATGAATGAGACGGAAACTGCGTCAACCGCACAACTCGAAAAAAATACAATGGAGAACAAAAATAATCCCAATGCCCTCCTTGTGATCTCATTCAAGATCGTTGATCCTCTAGATAAGCAATATTAAAAAAGGCGGAAGCTGAATTCCCATGCACAAGAAGCTGTCAGCTTGATGAAGATCAAAGGCAACATAAACTGACTGAAAGAAAGGAGGAACAGATAGTACGAATAAAATAATGAATCAGACCCCGAGTAAATTCTTCCAGCGATGCAGAGAAACTAAGCGAGATTAGTAGAACGTAGGATCAATTTTGTAGACAATTAGAAAGGAAACCCTCTAACAAACTTGATAAAGCTGAAACAAACAACTTATTGACTCTGAACCCATAACAAATGGAATAAGGCATTTCAACTCCTACAATTCCTACAAAGTCCAAAATCTTGCAGTAATATGAAAAAAATCGGACTGAAAAATTAAAGTATCCAAGAATCAGTTGGAAGGCTGTTGCAAACAAATTGAAAATGTAAAAAATAGCATACCCACTACAGATGTGCATTCTGTTACAGTGTCAAGGTCAGAATTGATTGGGTAATAAAGTAACCGAGAAGGTACTCAGGATTGGTGGAGTAGGTAGGCTTTCAGTGATAGGGGGGAGTCGTGAGACCCCGTGACAAGATGTAGAGAGGCACGTGTAATAATGGGGGATGTGTCCACCTCAGGACTCTCCTTCCCAGGATTCTCTGAATTTGACAGGGATCTGTGAGGAAGTATGAGGCTCACCAAAGAGGGATGGAATCCTCTGTATTTACCCCGAGAATATGGTCAGCATAGCCGTGTAGTCCCCTAGCCCAATTATGACTGATCGTGGTAGATGAAGTACGCGGTCTACGGGTCAGGAGCAAGTGTGCTGTTGCCATGGACCTAGGAGTTCCCTTCTAGGCCCATGGCTGGTGCACACATCCCATCACACCGATATCATGTTGGGGTCACCAGTTTAGGGATTCTGAAACCTCGAGTAATGTGGTGGGGCCGTTGGACCCTGTGACAAGATCCAGAAAGGCACGTGTAATAATTGGGGACGTGTCCACCTCAGGACTCTCGTTCCCAGGATTCTCTGAATGTGACAGGGATCTGTGAGGAAGTATGGAATCCTCTGTATTTACCCCGAGATTATGGTCAGCATAGCCGTGTAGTCACATAGCCCAATTATGACTGATCATGAAGAACGCGGTCTAGGGGTCAGGAGCAAGTGTGCTGGTGCCATGGACCTAGAAGCACTCCCTTTCTAGGTCCATAGCTGGTGCACACATCCCACCGCATTGATATCACGTCAGGGTCATCAGTTTAGGGATACTGAAACCTTTAGTGATGTAGTGGAGCCATTGGACCCTGTGACAAGTTTTAGAAAGGCACTTCTATTTATATAAAACTTGGTCACGTGGAATAATAGGAAATGTGTCCAGCAAATAAATGTAAGCATCATTTCTATTAAATGTAGGGAGAGGGAAAATTCTAACCTAAGGAAAGTAACCTTACATTAACCTCTCACTCTCCATCTCATCTTATCCCCTGTCGTGTTTCAGAGTCTCTCGAAAAGACAATGCTTTCAAATAAAAACGGGAGACCTAATGGTGTACAGCTGATCTCGGAGCTCGTTTTTCGACTCAGCTGATTTGGAAGCTCAATTTTCGACTCAGCTGATCTGGGAGCTCAATATTTGGTACAGCTGATCTGGGAGCTTATTTCGTGACTCATAGCAGACCTGGGGAGCGCAATATTCAACTCAGATGATCTGGGAGCTCAATATTTGGTTCAGCTGATCTGGGAGCTTATTTCGTGACTCATAGCCAACCTGGGGAGCTCAATTTTCAACCCAGGTGATCTGGGAGCTCAATAATGCGCCCTAAGTACCAATTAAACTCACCTAATCCTCCTCCCGACCTCTTCATTCTTACCAACCAGTTCCACAGAGGCTCCATTTCCAATTCCAGCATCGTAGGTTGAATGGCAAAGAAAATAGAGGCTACTTTCTAGGGTTGAAGTGGTGTGAATTTGATCGCCTAATTTTAATAGGTTCAAGAGATATTAAGTATAGGAAGCTATGGTTGTCATTTCAAGTTTCTAGCACTAGGGTCAGTGACCAATAAAACTTGATATTGTACGAAGTGTCGCAAATTACCACCATGCCGAAAATCTACTTACTGGATTGAGATCATTCGTTGAAGCGATGTGACTTAATGTGATAAATTAGTAGTGTTAGTTAGTATTTAAGTAATGACATCTACTACCTGTAAACTACTTAGGTACACTTGATAAGATGCCTCAACCCATAAAACTGAGCATCTTGTTTCATCAAGAATTTCGCTAATCATGTAGCAATTTATGAAAGAGGGCTAAGTCAAATTCTACTAAAGAGAATATTCATATTTCCAGTCATAGCAGGGTTCAACACCAACCTTGAGTACCTGCATCGGCTCTTCTTTTCACAGAATTTGATCATTGGTTTAATGAAATAGTTAAAGAATTAGTAGGCAGTTAATTTCACCAAACCACCACAAACATTTTAATTTGAGAGAAGTTTTGTGAACCAAAAAAGTTTGGGGAGGGAAAAAATTTTGAACTGCATGCACCTTTCTGGATGGAGCCGTTTTCCTTATCCGTTAAATCGTCAAGCTCAATACTTTCAACGTCTCCTTGAGGTTGACCGGACCCATCGGCTATAGGAAGATCAATCAACAATCAGTATGATGACAACTCAAAATATGAATGGGCACTAAATCATGTAGAAGCGGCTGAAAAAATGAATAAATCATAAAACGCGATAACAAGGAAAAAAGTCAAAGTCGAAAAGTATGGATGTGTTATCAATGAACCTGGCAGTACAAAACAGAAGCGCGATCTCAACGGACCGTGAGCAAACAGATCGAACACTGCAATGAATCATCATTATGAAGAAGTAGAGTATTTACACACGAAGTGTCCAAATATCATACACGAATGAATCATTACAATTGTATGCGTTGGCGCAAGCATTAGGCGAAAATTCACCTACCTATCAAGTTCAAAATTAGGCGAAATCAAATACAGGAAAAAGTATTGACCATCCAACTGCAAAAATACTTCCTAAGCAATAAATTGGGTCAAAGACCGATAACGGCACGAATTTCTGTTTTATTTAAGAAACAACTTCAAAATCCAAATGATTAAACTTGAAGAACTAGAAAGGTGAATGAAAAACAAAAACTACATTAGAAGCCTTGTAAACATGAATAAAAATACGATAAATGATGATATAGATATTATACTGTGTTCCTAAATAATTTTTCTATATAAAACTTTCGTTGGTAACTACCAATCGAGCATGCGATTAGGTAACCCCTTGTTTTCCCCTTTTGGCACCAGAAAAACCATTGATGTATAATAATTAGGAACTAGGTACGGTAAAACTATATATTTCAAATCTTAATGTTGTCTTCCAACCTTACATAGATTCTTTTCAAATCTCCAACCTCGCAATCATTTTGCAATAATCTAATCGAAAATTATAATGATTTAATATGACACAGATTCATTGAAATCCATAGGTTTAGGATTGCTAGGTTGTAAGTTAGCTAGGTACAACTCTCGAGATTCAGAATTCTACGATGACGAAAACAACAAACATTAACCATTTCACACTCATTTCTAAACAAATATAATTAACACTGTAGTACTTAGTGAAATTTTAACACAACAAGCCAACAGCTCTCTTAATCAAACAAACGTGAAATACCTACCAAAATGATACCGTTGTCAACACTCAACATCACTACACAATGCTACTTTCAAAAACAAATTACCGAGCTTTTCAGGGGTAGTTATTTTAAGTGCATAGTAGGTAAATTAGTCGTAAATATGTTTGGTGTCCTAAAGTTCCAAAGAGCCAAGGTCTGCCAATCATGACTGATATTTATCTTTAATGCACATCGAGAAGTGCAGCTGAGTATCGACCAAAGAATACATCCCTAATATACTTACCCTACTTGAAGTTAGGTATTTAGAAAGAGCAAGCTGCTGTGCCTACAAGATGTTAGTTTTTTCTTTTTTTAATTAAAATTGGTATAACTGGTTGAGACACCTTATTTGCGAGTATTTATAAATAATTATCTTTTTTGTTACAATTATCTATTTTTTTGTTTACTTACTTGATTTTAACAAACCGAATGATTTTATTTTTGAATTCATTTGCCACATTATATTATTGTAGAAGTTAGATTATATGCTTCATTTATTTATTTTAAATTTTATTATTTAGAACCTGTAGTGACCCATTTAATTTGATTGTGCGAGACTCCCACACGCGCCACAGAGCTTGCTCCACGCGTGTGGGTTTTATCCATTTATGTATTTTAATCATTTTATTATAATATTTTATGAAATATAAACTTATTGAATTGAATGGGGTCTGCGCATGATTTTTTTTTAAATTTTTATTGAAAGGGAATCGATTCAAGGGCAGAGTGGGGTTATTCCATAATTATGTGGTCTCCCTATTTTTT
>JAEMON010000003.1:20007858-20025607 GCA_030264115.1 Lygus lineolaris | reverse complement strand
AAAACGCGAATTGAAATTTTGATTTTGGACGCAAAAAATTGTTCACTTCCCAAAAGTGAAAACAATGCGTCCGCTACCTTGGTAGACTCGGAAGCAATACAAGTTCACATTTTGGATGTTTCAAGTAAAAAGTAAATGTCCTCATTTTTCAGAATTAATTATTCTATGATTTTAACGTAATTAATTACTACTCGTAGTTTGGATTCGGACAGGATTAAAGCGAAGGGCTCGTCCGGAGCTAATAGAATTGTTTCGATAAGCGAGGTTAAAAGTATAAAGTTGTCACGAGAGTTGTTTTACGAATTTATTCTAGGTTCGACTGTACATATGTAGATATGAGGTGTAGAAAGTATAAATATGTCCCAAAAGTTTCGATTTGTCTTTCGTCTTTCCACGTCTCTCGCACAGAGTGCGAGGTCTTTGGATTTTTCATTTACTGAGCTGATCTGATAGGCAGAACATCCACGTGATATCCACACTCTTCCGGACTTGTGACACGGCTCCTTCTTGATTATGGGTTAAATTGAGTTAATCAAGAAGGAGCCGTGTCACAAGTCCGGAAGAGTGTTGATATCGCGTGGTTGTTCTGCCTATCAGTCCAGCTCAGTAGATAAATAACCCACAAAAAAGAAAGAAACCTTTCAAGAAGAGAATGATTTCTCTTTCTCCTCGAGTGGGCTCCTTCAAACGCGGCGACTTCAAGTCTATTTCTTCAGCTTCTGGAGGCTCCGATACATCTAAATAAGATGCGATCTTCCATTTTATCGAATTAAGCTTACCGTGAAATACTAGTAAATTACATAAGACTCAACAAGGGTAATGTTGTTAACAACTACCAAACGCAAGCGAAACGACAGGCTCAACTCACAGAAATCATTTTGGTACCGTCGCCGTCGTGTCGCACAATGCTTCGAGCATTGTAAATCAACTTTGTGTGTCGAGAAATTCTTAGTGGACGGTTTAGTGTATAACCAACTCAGCCCCCGGAAATATCATCAATGGTCGACTATTTATGGAACTTCGCCAGTGTCGGCTATTTGCTAGTGTGCGTGCGCGTTGGCTACGGATTCTTGGAGCCTTCAACTACTATACCGTCCGATTGTGAGCAAGATCGGTATAATAGGAACGGGAAAATCGGTGTTCAGAATATGATAAGTATATTTACACCCATGATTATTATAATAGCCAGGAAATTCGTAGGCAGCATTTTAGAGGCTAATAAAGGTGCAGTTTTGCCCTGTACGATAAATTGACCTCACACAGACTCGGAAATCAAATTGTTCGGAGAGTCTTTGGAACTCTGGAAGCTTTTTTGATTTACGACGGATGAGGACGTAAGTGTTTTGTCACTATGGAGGGTAAGAAAGGTATAGGACAAATGAAGCTTCATATGTTTGTGCAGAAATTTGAGCGAGTTCACGCGATACAATTGGTTCAGGGGTCCGCCGCACCACTCATGAAAACCATACGAATCAGATCCCACTAGAGGCAATGTGAAAAGATTTCTAGCAGTCGATTTACCAAAGAACGATTTCTATATTAGGCAGTTACCATGGCTAGCGCCATCAGTGTTCGAGTACTTACCCATGTCTATCAGAACTCCAAACCCACCAAGCGAACTTTTCAACAACAAAAATTATACCAATACCTGATGAATCACACTAATGCAAACATGATTAGCCAAAAATTCAAATTTTGATCTTATTAAGACCTATTATCTCATATTTCGACTATCATAGTATATAGTGATGTATCACTTATACCTGTTATATTGAGTGTAATGATGTAGTGTATAGACCCGCTCATTTTTGAAATATGTCATGCATAGGTTACCTACCTAAGTTAAGAGAATAATGATGATGAAGATTGAGAACAGTGGAAGAGACGGCCTGGACGAGTCTATATGGACCTTAAACCCAGAATCAATTAGGAAGCATTGTTAATTTTATATTCATGCTGGTTCGACCCAATATGTTTGTGTTGTAACAATATGTATGAATATAAATAAATAAATAGACCGGTTGTCCCTTCGCTTGGAAAATGGCATTTCCCTGCCTAAAGAAGTCGTTCACAAACGCCAGGACTCCATTCTCACGGACGTACGTTAGCATCTGATCACCGCAACTATAGTATGGGTGGCGTCACTACTTGTAACTTGTAATTAGATACTGGAGGACAAGGAGACTATTGTGTGGGTTTCGGAAAACCAACAATGATAAAATCACCTTTTAGATTTCCACTGTTTATTAAAATTTATTAAAAGCTTTTTGACGGTTTTGCCGTAATCAGCAGGCTTTAACTTAGCTATAAAACAGAACAGTTCTCTGTCGGATCAGTCTTCAGTTGGATCAGTAATAGCTGCTGCGCGAGCGCAAATCTTAAACGTGTTGACATAGGCATAACCCCGGAACTATTCTACCAATTCCGCTGATATATTTACTACAGTCTGTCCAAACCCGGAGCGGCTCTGGACTACCTGGGGTGCCTGAACTTCTTGGCAACGTTGAGCTCCAGAGCCCCTCGCTCAGCCTATTTCACCACTTCCTCAATGAGGTTAATTCATGACTCATAACTTGGAATGTAAAACTTTTTAATTTCTGCATTAACAGGGTTTTCATCAACGAATTTGAATTCCTCAGAAAGATTTGAAAAACATGAGTATAAACACTATGTAAAAGTTCCACTTAGGTAGGTACTTTCTACATGCAGTAGTTTCTCCTTTCTTTCCTTTGTAATGAAAACTAATTTGGGATTCAAATTGAGTAGGTAGGTGTTACGAAATAATATTAAATGCTGTGATTGAAGTTGAATTTACAAGGTAATCATAATTTAATCAAAATCAATAGAATAAATACACGACAATAAATGAAGAAAAGTACATTCTAAATACCATCAATTGGGTTTATAACAAAGTCATAATTTTCATCCAACAGTTCACCTTCTGATTCGCTGATTTCCCAATCATCATCTGAATCGTTGTCACCCGTGAGCGTGATTAAAAATTGTTCAACTGATTCTTCAGTAGGCCTTCTTCTTCCTACGATTTATCTACTATTTTTTGGCGTGCTCTACGTATGGTTCCCATTTCTCAGCCGCAAATTCGTAAACCACGGTCTCAAAAAGAACCTTATCGTCAGCCAGTTTAGTGCTGACAAAGTATAGAAGTAGGGTCGTTAATGACCTGTCGACGCTCTGTTGCCGCATATATAGGCAGTTTTACCTTAACTCACAGCCGCTCCGGGTTGGGACAGACTAATGATACTATACGTCCATATTACTAAAGTGATTAAGCTATACTGTCCACACAACTTGGCGGTCGTTTTTTCCTCTCGCACGAAAATAAGGCTTCTCTACCTTCGGCAGTGAGGAAACAAAAATTATTGTGGTTACTGCGAACTCGTGAGAGATCCCACAAAAGAACAGCCGTGTGTCTCTGAGGCGTTGGACCGTGGAAGGACAAGTACCTACACATCAGAACACCACCCAGCCAGTAGTAACCTGAGAGAAAGAACATCCGCCCTTCGGAGGTTCAATCTGAGGAGGATTATGTCCGAGACTCCTTCTGACTGGTTCAGGGCTCAACTCCCGCCTCACCCCTCACCTCGAGGGTCGGAGTCATCCTCATCGTCCCCTCCAGAATGGAATCAACCCCTGGGATGCTTTCCGCCTGATAACACTCTTTCTATTACACACGTGAGATGTTTTTCCGCCCTTTAATGCACCGTTCTCCTCTTTTTTTTTCGTTCCGGTGTAGTTCGAATTTTTGTTGTTGATAACATCACAATTCGGGTGTCGACAACGCTGTAAACACGCTTCCTAGAAGAAAAAAAAGGTGGATCGTTGATGATATAAAAGCACAACCAAGAAGCGAATACCTGATAGGTCTCAAAACAGGTCGGTAGAGAAGTGATTTCATCAAACACCTCTTCAAAATGGTTCCGATCAACATCTGGACCACTTTCTTCACGTTTTCGACAAAACGTTGAACATTGAACGTTCTTCACATTCCTATATCATGATGATGATGTACCTATTTTGTACATAGTCACAATAATTGTAGCCTACAAGAAAATGACAAAAAAAATTTGCCAAGTTGAGTCGGTGGCATAGCTTCCTCACTCCTGCAGGACGTGGCTATATCTAATTCATAAGTTGGTGAAAAAGTCACCGAAATTGGTAGAACAGTTCTGAAGTTATGCCGATGAAGGCGAATTTCATGTTTGCGCATGCGCAGTAGCAGCTATAGTTTCAGTTGAAGGATGGAGAATAGTAATTGGATCAACCATGACGTTCGTTGGGATGTACTCCTAGGGGAATTCCGTAGTAATCAGTACAATCGGGTGGATTAATAGACATGCAACAGAAAGGGCTATACCTACCGCCCCTTGAGCCGAGATTATACCTTTTAGGTGCACATTCAGAACGTCATTCTCACAGGATGTGTTGCCAACACTCACAAATTAAAGTACGCTTCACGGAGATTATGTACTTTCCGAATGAGGTATTACGCCGGTCGATCGGAAACCGTTGCTTCAATTATATAAGTAATTGTGTATTTCGAAGTTTCAGGAGATGGTAGAAATTAACCAAAACTCCTCTACAGTTCACTAACTCCGTCTCTCTAACTCGGAAACTCTCTCACTCCCACGACCAACTATCTCATCCTCTTGTTTATCGGATAACTTACTTCCTGGGGCTACGACGCGATGTCCCCCGCGCCTGCAGGCTTTCACGCGATCTTGGTTCCAACCTGTTTGTATTTGTTGGTGTGACTCGTTCTAGTATTTGTAATCATCCCGTTGCATCAGACCGGAATGCGTTTCATCGCATCAGTATTTCATACTAAAAACGTATGAAGCAAAAGCAAGTTTGCATGGGTCTATACATCGACAACGAGAAGGCCTTCGATAAGGTTTGGCATAGTGGGTTGCTTTTTAAAATAAAACCTCATCTTCCAGACACCTACTATCGGATTATTCAGTCCTATTTATCAGGGAGATCCTACGCAGTTACCCATGGAGGAGTCAAATCACATTCCCATAATATCAATGCTGGAGTGGCACAAGGAAGTGTGGTGGGTCCATTTTTGTATCTTATTTATGCTCATGACTTCCCCAGCGACCCGCTGTCATCACTGCCATGTTTGCTGACGATGTCGCTGTCCTAGCCAAGAGCGATTCCTGTGAACAGTCAAGCCGAACACTGCAGGAGCACATCCGTCTGATCGAAGACTCGGCAAACCACTGGCGAGTGAAGGTCAATCCCTCTAAGTCCACTTTTGTCAAGTTCACGTACCGAAGGAAATTGTCCCACCATCAAATTGTGATGAACGGAACTGACGTTCCCGAGTCAGACCATGTTCGATACCTGGGGCTAATTCTTGACAAGAGACTAACTTGGCACGAGCATATAACCTCCGTCATTAAGAAAGCTCGAACATGCACGAGCTGCACATTCTTATGCCACTACTCACCAGCTCAGCTCTAGCCCTTCCCACCAAGCGTCTGATGTATTTAGCTCTCATAAGGCCAATTCGGCATCATGGATGTCAAATATGGGGATCTGCATCAGACAGTCAAATAAAAAAGATACAAATCCTTCAGAATAGAATCCTCAGGATAATCACCAAAGCACCATGGTACGTTCGGAATTCCACCCTCCACTCTGATATACCACTGGTAGCTCAGGTACTCAAGGAAACCAGACGCCGACACTTTGAGTCACTCCAAACCCACCAGAGTACGGAACTCCAGCAATTATTGGAAAGTCAACCACCAGCCCGAGACCAAAGAAGACTCATGAGAAAACGAACAGTTGACATAATCAGCTGAAACTTCTGTAATTTGTGATATTAAGCCTGTGATAAACTAAGTGTTATAACTGCCCCATTATTTATATTTAGTGTTGAACATTATCATCATTCACTCTTTTCTTTTTTGATGTACATTAACACTTGTTCCTATTACTAAGAGGCGTATCAGTGGACACATACCTCTTCACACGTTACACGTGAATTAGAATATTGCATGTTCTCCTAATAACGTTGTTAGCAAAACTTAAATGTACGAAGTACAAATAAAGTTATAATTTAAAAAAAGTATTTCAATTGGCTAATATTTTACTCGTTCTCTTCTCGTTACAGTACCTATCAATTCGTATTATCTCATAACATGCCTCTTAACCTCTTCTTCTGCTCCTTCTTTAATTTGTGTAGGTACGTCCTTTTCTACAGGAGTCTAAAGATAAGTTAAGTCAAGTTTCAGGAGTCGTTCTACAGTTAATTTCCAACAAAAAGTTCCTCTTAGTGTTATTTCCAAGCCCTCGTTTTCACGAGTTTTTTAATTTTAAGATTTCGTTTCTTCTTCGTCCTCATGTCGCCAAAACCCTCTTAACTTAACGACGTACATTCAGAAAGATGTACTTGCTAATGGGTCGACGCTCAAAAATGTCGATCCAGAACAAGCTATAGCTGTACAATCAAGTCCTCAAACCAGCCTGGACCTATAGAGCGCAGTTATGGGGCTGCGCTGCTCAAAGTACCCGTGATATCATACAGCGGTTTCAAAATAATGTACTGCGATGCTGTGACGATGCATACCGGTACACCAGAAATGTCAGACTGCCCATTGAGCTGCAAGTCGATCAAGTCAATGAAGTCATCAAGGAACAAGCTATCGCCCATCATCAGCTGCTGAAGGGTCACATCAACGAGGAAGCTGTCCCTCTCCTTGAAGTCGATATCCTACTCCGTAGACTCAAAAGAAGGAAGCCCCACGAATCGGTTCAGTAAATTATATTTGTGAGTTGGGGAGTGAGTAAAATCAGTGATTCCGAAAGTGCATGGAATAGAGCGCTAAGTATGTTCAAATAAGAAAAGAGACCAAGTGAAGTATTTTAGTTTTATTTTTGTAATTCAGATAATTATAACATTTATGACACTCAGAGCAAACTTGCCAATTAGTGTGAAGTTTTGACGACCTGAGCATGACTTGAGGAGTTAAATATCGTCTTCCAAATAATTTTTCAAGCTGAATCGATTGGTGACACTCACGATTCATTTTGTCTGATAAAACATTGATTTTCTAAGAAAAGTAGTGAGTTCTTGACATACCAGCACATCCAACTCATATTTTGGTAACTTTTTGTGTTGATTGCATTTTTCCAAATAATTATTGCTCAGATTTACCTCAATTTACCTCAATGGGGTCTGCGCATGAGAAATAAAAATTCGAAAAAACCCATTAATTATGTTATTCGAGTTGCCATGACTAGTAAACACTATTTTTTATCAGGACGAAAAACTCCATGTGGGAGCAGAAATCGTCATGTTAAAATGGAATGTTTTGAATTTCGCGGGGGGGTGTGACGTAGGTACCTCGAGCGGTACGTACGTCACCACCCCCTGCTGTCCCTTTAAAAACCGTTTCGAAGGTTTCGACATTCTCCGCATGGATGCGCTTCGACCAATCAGCGCGCTCCATTTCCGCGCGCATTTTTTCAAACGTTCACATTTCCTTCGTCGATAAAAGAATAGGGAGACCACATAATTATGAAATAACCCCACTTTGGCCATTTTGAATAGATTCCCTTTGAATAAAAATTGTAAAAAAAAATCATGCGCAGACCCCATTCACCTTAATTTACCTCAATTGTTCACTAGCTCAGCAACTGATGAAGATAGTAAGTAGCCCTTTCTTATAGGAAAATTTGAAACTCTTCCCCATGGTATATTTATTTTTCATTTCACATTGTAAATTAAGGGCGTTTAGGCTGTTGTAGTGATGTAAGGTCGAAAGAAAAAACAAAATCTTAAAATTGAAACAACTCAAGAAATAAGGGGATTGAGAAAAAACTCTGTAACACACTTTTTGTTGGAAATTACCTGTAGGATCGATTCCTGAAGTTTTTACCAACTGTAGACACCCTGTACGAAGCAAATTTGGGGACACCTCTGATGAGAGGTGATCCTGATTCATAACTCTTGTGACCGTGTCACTCTGCCCATCGGAGTAAGCTCATCCTCCCATATCCTCTCATTCCCACAAACTCCAGAATACGAACCATACTCCTCCAGATAGCTAACGTTGCCGAACAGTTGCCAATGCTTTTGTATCAGCTGCAGCTACCGAGTCATTGAGAAATCCAGATTGGTTTCAATGAGCTTGTGAGGATGAGAAAATCTATCCCAGTGGGACAAACCCGACTGTCGGAGAAAGTCGTTGATTTCGTGGATGACCGCCGAAATCGAGGAAGTTGGCGAGAGCCGCTTGAAAATTGTCGGTAAGCAGATGGCGAAGCGATCGATGCGCACCGCAACGGAAGGCTACGAGTATATTGGAACCGGAAACCACCGCATTGAGAGGGGAGTCAAGCCGGAGCTTAGCCGCCAGCCCATATTCTCCTCGCTAAGAAGGATTTGATGACAGGACTCTGTTGGCTTCTTTCGACAAAAAAAAAAAAAAACAGTTTTATTTTTATTTTTCCTCTCGACGAAAACCTCCCTCCCAGTTCTGAGGTCTTTTTTAACCCCTTGGTGTCAAACCAGGCCTGCATCGCTTCGGCACATCCTTGTTTCGGGTGGCGAGGAAGACGGAATCAATTCGCCATCACTCATTCCCCGTTGTCCAAGAACATCTTTCCTTCGCGGTGCTGACAGGGGCTGAAGCTCGTCAACTGGAGAACAAGCCCCCAGGGGCCAGGCAGGGCGGTTGTCTTCCGTCATCCCCACCCTTACGAACTCTTTGTCAACAACGCCTCAACTCCTCCCATCTCACTTTCCAAAGGATATCTTCGTTTCTGAGTCAATAATCTGTTATAAGCTTGAACGCAACTATATTTGGCCACCATCGGATCATGATAAAATTTAATTTGCGTAATAATTATTCACTAGCAACCCTCGGCCCTCTGCTCTGCTCCCGCACCTTGTGGAAAAACAACGAAAATCGGCTGGTCGAAAGAGGCCTGAACCAATGGGAGACTGTCTTCTACTTTTTTCCGGATGTTAAGACCTATGGAAGATTATAAAAGGCGAATTTGAAGCAAATAACTTGTATTAAAACAATCAAATGGAATTAAGATCAGTAACGCAAATGGGTACTAGGGGTGGTTTTGACGACGAACGGGGATGGAGTGTGTGATTGAAAGGCCATCATGGAGACGGCTGGAGGGGTGGTCCATGCCGTTTCCTCCTGAAAAATGTATAATGGATGGGTGTATATCCGTGTATGTATATGAGTGTATAGATCGTTTGGATCTTATATACCCTTTGGATTTTGGTACATAAGCAATGCCTAGAATATCTACACAGTAAATCCAGTGTCCCAGCCAAGTATATTATAATGGATGGGGATTTATCCCCTGGTGTCTTATATTACTTGGTAAAGAAATACTAGGGAACTTAACTGCTAAATTCGACTACTCTACTATCCATCGTACTGGATGGGGATATAACTCCTGGGGCCGTTCAATAGAGAAATATACCTCATAGAATTTTGCTAGTTGACCTGCCTTGACAGGAGTAGGTACCTCAATTCTAAGGGGGAAAGTAAATCCGTAGCGGAAATTTTGTTCCCTACATAAGTAAACAAAATTATGTTCTCTTTGTTCGGTTTGCTGCATAAATGCTTCGATCTTCAAACATTCCTATGAAGGCATCCCTATGCTACTCATGGATGGGTGATATTCATGTAGGAACTCATTCTTCCTTCGTGTTCCTTCTTCTAGTTGAATATTCCTATTAATCTATCACTATTCTTCGCTTCAATAAAGAATATCTAGTAATAACGATAAGAAGTACGATGGAAAATTATCCGTACCATCCAGTGGAAACTCCATCAAAAATGAGCCGCTGAAGAAATATATCTGTAAACCTGCTGGGTTGTAACAATCATCGGAGATTTAGGTATTTTCCATAAGAATTCTCCCTTCCTCTCCGCCAATTCTTTTCCATCGGTACTTTCTACATACAAAAGGACGCCTCGCTTTATTTCTCCCGTATTTCAGAGCCGAAGGTGCGTCATCCATTAGCAATTCTATTATACTTCTTGAGATTCGTTCAACTTCCCAGTCAGCGCTCCCCTTTCTTAAATATACATGGAATATTTTTCCTGGGGTTGAAGCCCTGGAAGGCGCACCGATTCTACATGGTTCTTTGTGGTGACATAAATACTTTCATATACCTCATGTTCAGGCTCTGATATCCGTAAGAGAAAGCGGGAATTTCCATTCACTCTTTTAGCCCTCAGTGAAACCTTTTGCTAGTGAGCGATTCTTATGAAATCCTACAAATAGATTATTATATATTATATTATTTAGGTTTACCTATTATTACTCGTAGTTTTCACTCAATTAATTTTGTATCATAGGAAAGTAATTACCCTTCCATCTGCTTTAGTTTAATCTTATCAGCGACGGATTTTATGCAAAATGGCTCTGTGGAATGGCCTTAACACTTTCAATACTGGAAGATGTGAATAATAAAAAGTTCGGAAATAATGAAATTTCGTTAAACGATTTTATGGAGCTGCCTTGAGGACTGAACTTGACTGAGACTTATTTGAGGTCTCCTCATATGCCAATACTTCCACGATTTTGGTTTCCATGTAGGTTCCAACTCATTCAGATGTCAAAAATGTCTACGAAGTTGGGCGGTTAGTATAGCTTCCTCACTTATGTAACGTGGACGTATAGAATCAGTTAGTGAAAATTAGCATGTGGAATGATGCATGGGGGACTGGGGTCCACCAGGGGTCGGGCTAGGGCCCAGGAGGCACTATGGGAAACCAACCTCTAGCGGCCCCCATGTGTATATTGAAAAGGTTGAGAACCACTACTCTGCCGTGTGAAGGTAAAAGACCTGATCTCCAAAATTTTCTAAATCGGTGTTTTTTGCTTTTTCCCCTCATTTGGGACCGCTATTTCCACTGGTGAAGTCAAAAGTTGCGGAATCCGACTGGAAAACGTTGAAATTTGAACCTCAAATTTTGATGTTCCATGCGATTTAGAGGTAAAAGACCGTAAAGGCTCAATTTGTTGGAAAAACACCTGATGTTTAGCTGAATAAACACCTGATCCCCGCGGCCAGATACATCCGTGTGAAGGTGAAACGCCTGATCTCGGGAAAAAATCTCTTACTGTGTTGTACCTCCAAATCGGAAGCCTCAAAATTGGACTTCAGTTGTTATGAGAGAAGGTAAATTACCTGAAGCCCCACATCAGGTGTTCTTCCTCCAAAAAGGTGGTTGGATTATGAGCTGTTCTGCAGGACGTTTTTCGGAGACCTCATCGAACTGGGGCTAGGTAGTGTGGTTTAAAATTACATTTTTTGAATATCTTTATCGTTATGTGAAAGAGGAACCACTAACCTTTGATTTGCACATATTATTTGAATATTTTAGCCATGAAGTGATTGATTGAATAATAATTTTCCTAAATATTTGCGTTTGGGGTAGTATCGCCATAGATGCGTGAGGTAAAACCGCCATGGCGGTACTACCCCTTTCCCCTCATTTTTCACATTTCACGAACACTCTGAATGTTCGCAATTGATTTTATATTTTGCATAATTTATGTGCTGGGAGAATTATAGAGGAAGGTGAACCGTTTGCGTGATTTTTGCATCAACCGTCAGAAAAACTGGAAAATCACTTTATAAGTGTTGTTCCTTCTTCATAATTAGGGAGTTCTTAGTTCCTGTTTCTTTGATATTTTGAGATTTTTTAATGAAAGTATTTATCTCGAAGGAAATGTTTAATATTTCGCACCTTACCAGTTACCTAGGTTTTGAAGGGAAATTTGACAGGCGGTTTTACCCCAGCTAGCTGAGGTAATACCGCCACTTTTAGGGGTTGAGGTTTTTTGGATTTTCGAATTATGGTACTGGTAAAATGAGCATTTAATGGCTATAATTCAATAGCTTAGGCATTTCTCTGTCAAATCGACGAGAAAAGCCAGCAGTACACGATAATACAAATATATTAGCGGGAATTTCCCTTAGGGTGGCTTTATTCCCCCATTCTCCCCTATATATATTTTTTTTTTTTTTTTTGTTGGTTGGAAAATAGTCCAGAAGAGACGCGTATTCAGTAACGAGCATCCTAGCAACTCAACGGATGGTCATAAACTGTCGGAGAAGTTGCAAAACTTTGAAGTCATTTTCTGAAAATTTAAGATTTCCCAGGTGTTTTACCTTCACTCGACAGTAGCTCTACACTAACCCGATTTATCCGAACAAGGCGACTCCAAAATATAAATGTGGTCATAATGTTATCGAACATCCCCTCCCCCGCACCAACATCGACTCCTGAAGTGCCCAATCGATATTCGTCTTCCTTATCACATCCAATACGAGGGCAACGCACGGCGTTTTTACTGGAGGGAGATTTTCCACGTAGAAGACCCCTTAAAAATTATTGAAGGAGTAGAAAACTGTAGGGGCGATAAGGCCGCGATGAAGGGGCTCCTTAGAAAACCTGCGTCGAGGAGATAGTGATTTAATTTAAAAGTCAAGTTGACGCGGACTGAAATGATTGATTGAAGTTGCGGAACATCGTCGAGATCGATGGTGAGTGAGGATGAGGACTACAAGAACCTTTCAAGTTGAGCGCCTATCGTTATCCGCGGCTTTGAATTTCGCGTTCACAAGAAGAACTTGTTGCGATGAAACATTTGTAGTACCATCGCTTCCTTTTCATGACTTGGGAGATCCTTCTTAAAAATAATTAGAAACTGATGTTTTTTCTTTCCTTGTTATGAATGAAGTACGAGCATTTCTGACAGATCTACATCAGGGCATTTTGATTATGGTGGAGTTTTGAGAAATCTAATAAGAAGAAACCGGAATTAATGAAAAACGTTTGCCAAGTTGGGTGGGCAGTATAGCTTCCTCACTTTTGTAACATGGACGTATAGAATCAATTAGTGAATATTTCAAAGAAATTAGTAGAATAGTTTCGGAGTTAGGAGCATGCCTAAAAATAAATGTCAATAAATCCCAAATTTCCAATGCCAATGCCAATTATAGCCATCACTTGTCCAATTGTGGCGAAATTCATAGGTAATTGTCTTGGAGTCAGCCCTCAACTACCCTCCGAAATTGAGCTAAATCCGTCCATTAGGAACTGAGAAATCGTAGTTTCAGGATAATATTTAGTTAGGCCCTAGATGCTCCCCTATGAAATTCATTACCAGCCGACCAACGGTAGCCTCTGCGCATGCGTAAACTCAAATCCTCGCAAATTTCGCTCAAATTTGGAGAGTAATTGTAGACCGAAGGTTTGATGGTACCCTACGAGTTTCATCAAGATCGGATCAGTGGTACCCACTGCGCATGCACAAACGTGAAGCTCTCATAACTTCGATAATTATAATCAGATTTCGATGGAATTTTCAGGGATTGTGCGGGAAGTAATCTCTTTGATGATTTTTTAAAATACATTATGTTATATATATAAAATCATGTTACGGATACGAGGAAGCTATGTGCCATACCCAACTTGGCAGACGATTTTAATTTCCTCAGCCCATCTGAAGGTGAATAGAAAGTATTGCGATCAGCAGAAAACCCACTTTTCTGAAACACCTCCTTTAACTCGTCCTAATCGACATCTGATCAATTTTCTCAACGTTTTGGAAAAGTGTATGTATTGTGGATGTATGTATAATGATGTATGTATTATGGGTGTCCGTATGGATGTCCGTATGTATGTATGTATGTATGTATGTACCTCTGTTTGTGTGTGTACAAAAAGGTGAGTGAACGAAAAAATGATGAAATCCATAGGACTTACTCCTCTAACAAGTACAAACAAGTTCCAATATCCCTCATCTCCACAAAGATTGAGGGCCAAATACAGCTGAGGAAAGTAGTGTGAAGCCTTGCACCAGATGTTTATATTTACATTATACATGCATGTAAATAGAAATTGACGTATCTTGCTTTTCGTTCCCTCAAACGCATGCGGACGCTCGTACATTGTGGGCTGCCAATGTTGGGGACGCTGGTACATTGTGGTTTGACGGAGTCGGGGACGCTCGTACATTGTACTTTCACCTTGGGGACGCCGGTACATTGCGGTTTGACGGAGTCGGGTACGCTCGTACAAGGTACTTTCACCTTGGGGACGCCGGTACATGCGCCCGCGCCCAAGCAACGAGTGGCCCGATGGCTATGAAATTAATAGGGGACTGGGACACGGGAATGGGGAAAGCGATTTTAAGGGGATGGTGCAGTGGTGGTAGGGGGGTTATTTGGGGGGGTATTTGTAGGAGGGAGTATTATTTTGGGGGGTGTTGAAGGGATGATGGGCGGCCACGCGAGGAGAGCAGAACAAGGAGACGCCACAATGATATCAAGGAAGGCTCAGAGTTACGATGGGAGATGAGGTAAGGTGGCGCGGAGGGGAGGAGGCGGACGACTATGGGAGGGGAACTACGACTAAGACGAGGGAGAGTGGTGACTACACAGAGGGCCGACAGAAGTAGTGGCGGAGGTAGGAGGTCTATACAGGAGTCAGGTGCGGAAAGTCCATTGTGCTCCTACACTAGGAGAAGGTATTCAGGGTGAGAAGGAGGTGGAGGCGGAGGCGGCATTATCTCCGGAGGATCCTCCTCCTATTGTTCCTCCTCGCCATCAGAATAATCACCTCAACAATCACTCAGCCGACCGCCAACCACTGCTCTCAGTTTCCTCAACCGATACCGAAATATAAATATCAGTTATCCTAGTGAAATTGAGAATTTTCCAAACCAAATTCAGACTTTTCCATTTAAAATTCAGAATTTTGTTTCCTCATTGCCGAAGCTATTCGTGATAGAAAAAGTCTGCCAATTTGGGTGGGCAGTATAGCTTCCTCACTTTGGTAACATAGACGTATAGAATCAGTTAAAATGGTTAAAATTTCAGCGAAAATGGTTGAGTAGTTCCGAAGTTATGCCTATGACAACAAATTTCAAGTTTGCGCATGCGTAGTAGCCATCACTCTTAAAATTGTGGTGAAATTCATAGGTGATTGTCTTGGAGTCAGCCCCCAACTCCCCTCCAAATTTGAGCGGAATAGGTCAATTAGGGACTGAGAAATCGGGGTTACTGGAAATTCACGTTTTGCGCTCACGCTACTAGTGGTCTGACAACCATGAAATTCATAGGGTACCATCTAGGGGCTAACCCACACAATCCCTGAAAATTCCATCAAAACTGTTCAGAAAGCTCTGGAACGTAAAAATCAAGTGGGAATTTCGGTGTCGGAGGACACACATTTTTTCCATTTCTTGCTCGAATACATAGCTTCCTACCTTTGGCAGCGACGAAGCAAAAGTGAGGAAGTTATACTGCCTACCCGACTTGGCAGGTTTTTTTTTTAATACTCTCAAAGTCGTCCTGCTGAACACCGAATGAGACCTTTTTCCTCTTTGGAGTAAGAAACCGTAGAATAATAAATAAACTGTTGTGTAAAAATATCGGTGTTTCATTACTGCTGGCGTCACAATAGTTTCGGTATTGTCGAAAAGATTCGTTTATAACCAGTCACTTTCTTGCAGTCCTCGATTCAGATATAGACGGGATTAGTGGGGCGGAGTCGGTGGAGTGAGGATTAAAAAGGAAGGGCGGAGGGATTAGGGTTCTGAGTCGAAGGTTTATTTTTTCCATTCGACCCCCCCCTCCATGGGGTTTTTTCGTGAAATTTCATGAAATTCGGACCATAACTTCATATAGTTTTGCCTGGGACAATGAATTGACCACAGACAGACAGACAAACACGGAACCAAAATTGTTCAGAAAGCTCTGAAACGTAAAAAGCAAGTGGAAATTTTGATTTTGGAGGACACACATTTTTTTTCATTTCTTGCATGAACTGTGAGTAAGCAAAAAATATTTATCCTAAAAAATCAAAACTTCTACTTGCTTTTCACGTTTCACAGCTTTCTGAACAATTTCGGTTCTGTTTCTGTCTATTGGTCTGTCTGTCTGTGTTCAATTCTTTGTCCAGGAAAAACTAAATGAAGGTATAGTCCAAATCGTGACAGTTTTGTATTTTATGTGTCAAAACAAAAGCCTGAAAATTTTTAAAAAAGTGTGTAATCCCAAAAGAGAGATGAAGAGGTATACAATAGAGACTACATCATGATGCATGATGAATTAGAGCTGTACCTACCATACAGACGAAATGGGACCAACCCCAACTAACAGACGTATTTTATTATCTTACCTAAGTGTTTTATCATGTAAATAACTTTCAAAACAAATAAAAATCCTATTGACTAACCTATAACTGACTTACGATCTAATAACTATGTCACTCTCATTAAGTTGTATTATCTTATCAGTAGGCTGAAGAAGGTGGCTGAATAATCGCTGAAATATTTACCTCCCTCTTACCTGATGAAATATTTCGTCGTTGAAGATGCAACTCGTGCTAATTGACTTTTGGCAACTTTTCAGGAGAGACGAAAAATTGAGTTGCAGAGGTTGCAGGTTGCATCTTCCATTATCAGATATCACAATGTGATATTTTGATAATGGAAGATGCAACCTCTGCAAAGTGCAATGTAGTGCCACGTCGATCTATAAAGTTAGTTTCAGCAAATACTCAACAGAATGCGCTCAAATCGCAAAAAAATGATAACATGTCATGTTATCATTTTTTGCGATTTGAGCGCATTCTGTTGAGTTTTTGCTGAAACGAACCTCATAGGTCGACGTGGCACTACATTGCGCTTCTGACTGCATATAATAATCTCACTTTGCCCAAAATTTCAGTTAGCACGTGTTACATCTTCAACGACGATATGATGACCATAACCATTTTTTTATCATCTTTATCTTTGTTCTTCGATTATCTTATTAATGTGCTTTTTCTTCACATGATTATGATCAATGAACACATAATTTTAGGATTGTTTATTATGTGAGTAAGAACACCTAAGAAACACATGGGGGGGGGGGGGGATAAGAAACATACCTAATTGGTGCTTCTAATTGGTATTTCTAATGATCTTCATCCGTTAGTCACAAGACATTTGAAAACTAGAGGGAAAAGTGGCTTTTTGAACAGAATGAACAGACCCGAAACACATACCCGGGCAGGTGCCGCTTTGCAAGTTAGTCTGTAGGTGGTAACTTGTTAGAATTGAGAGGCAATCAAGGTGCTGATGAACCAGCTATAATCCACTCTTAGGACTGAGGGTGCTCCTAGGAAATGGGGAGGAGATAAGGCATTTCCATGCTAGCACTTTCCCTTTCCTTTGCCGGAACTGTAAAGGGACTTAATGTTAATTCGACAAAGAGGATTGCGCAGTCACTTTACATAAGCTTGATAGGTGCTCTGTTTATTTTAGAGCACCTCTTGTCGTGCTTTGCAGGCTCCTTGTAGACGGTTCTTCCACCTGAGCTTCGGTAACGACGATGGAGAACGACGAACAGCTAACAGAAGTAGGGGAGAGTGGGGCAGAACGGGGTGCCATAACTATTTTTGCTCACTGAACAGCTAGATCGCATAAAATCAATCAGTGAACTCACTACAAGGCTTCTTTTGGATGTTGGCTAGTTGTTTATGATACCCATTGAGTGAGAGTTGCTATTCTTGGGGCAGGAAAATGTTGTTAGTAAAAAATGTCAGAACTCATATTTTTCAAAGAGGTGGGGTAGAACGGGGTGCCAGTAAGAAAAATTGAAATATCGCCGAAAAAATGCCTGCATCTTGAGTCCCGCCGTTGTCATCACTTCTGAACTGCTCTGGATCCACTTGGTCCT
>JAEMON010000003.1:19827271-19843088 GCA_030264115.1 Lygus lineolaris | reverse complement strand
CCTTGAATTTGATTGGGAAAAACCAAAATTGACTGGAAAATGCTATGTATAGGTCATTGCTGTTCTAGCCCCCTCCAAAAGAAATTTCTAGATACGCTCCTGTTCTCCAGCAAAAGTTAAGAAGAAACGTATTGTGGCTAAGTAGCATGCTAGTGTTGGGAGTACCGTTAGAGAAAATACACTGGATAGAAAATATTAGCCATAATTTAGTCCGGGTTCAGTCCTATTTAGTCCGAAGTTCAGTCCAGCTTAGTCCTATTAATCCAGCTTTGACTAATTTTAGTCTATTTTGTCAATTCATTCTGATTTATTCCAATGTAGTCCGAGAGAGTCTTCGGGGATTTATAGACAGTCCTCGAGTTGGGACCGTATTCCTAATTTCGGAAGACCATCGTAAGATCTCCTTGAAATTCGAGGACAGTCTATAAATCCTGCCCTTAGTTCTGGGTCACTTGTCTAGACAGTGGTTGACCCCTCAACTTCTCCTTACTTATATTTTAATAGGCATTACAGTCTACTTGTAATGGGCTTCCGTAAGTAGGTAATTATTCTATCGATGCAATGCCAGAAGTTGATTTGCCTATTACATTGCCTACCTCCTTATAATAAAGCTCTTTTCCCCGAAGGTCGTTTTATATGGCGTCCATTCGATAGTATCGGGCGATCAGGAGCAGCTCTGTGCGTTTTACGACTCATTTGAGTTTTACGGCGGGCGAGTGAAATCCAAAAGGTACCTATGATTGAAAACGGGTGAAGTTAACTATCCGAGTCGTGGGTGGTTGTGAGGCGAAAACTCGGATACCTAACCCACAGAGTAACGGAGACCTAACCTATCTGAGGTCCGGACGAAGCTGAAAACGAGCGCTCTGGGCGGTAAAGTCTGTAAACTCTGATGAAACGCTGCTTTATAGTTCTGTTTCCCATCACGTCCATCATCTTGTATTCCTACATTATTGTGCGAATGACTGTTTCTCTCGACTGTTACTAAGAACGGATCAGTAGACAATGGAAAATATAGTTAGGCGGGTAGTACCTCACGTGACCTTTCATCAAGTAGTTATTCACCCGTGTCTTTTCAATGTTCCTTTTACGTTTTTAGTTCCATTGCATAAATATACCAGTGAGTGTTGCCGTGAGTTGTTGACGGTTGTAATATTTGCCTTGCTACGAGGTAATTCGTCAACTTTGATCGGGAATGGGGTCCACTGTAATATTCACCTTCTTCGCTGAGCTTTCGATAAATTTATTACCTTCTTCAGGGCTCTAAGGAAATACTAAGGTACTCAGGAATGCTAATAAATTTATCGAAAGCTCGGCGATGAAGGTGAATATTTCAGTGGACCCCATTCCCGATCAAAGGTTGACAAAATAGTTCTGTGTTGGGTTGATCTTCATAACTGCAGCTACGAGGTGCGTACTCCGTCTTACAGATGTAGGTAGTTACTCCGTAGTCCCTGTCCTGATCAACTACCTCTTTGACGGTGCAGAAGTCCTTAACTCGATAGAGATGACTTCCGCTCGAATCTCTGTCTGAAGCCAGAATCCTGTAGTCAGAGCTAGATGTACTGAGGACGTAGAGCCGAAAGCAGTACTTGTCCATCTATAACCTTCGCCAAAGCCTCAGCTTTGCAACACACAGTGGCTCAAAGTAGGGGGTTTTCTGTACAAAAATTATCGTCCCTCCAATCTTAGGAATTTCGCCCGATTCCGAATATACCATAATTTATACTGCTCTAACTAGACTACCTCCTAATGAGCTGCAATATCTTGAAAAAAAAAAAAAAACTCGAAAACTCACGTTTTGGTGATTGGAACCGCTCAAAATTATATTTGTATGAAACAAAAGTTGAAGACCTGAGACTTTTGCGTCGAATGAGACCAACGCGAGCCTCCTAACCCCCCCTCCCCCCCTTGCTTTTCCGACTTGAAAAAAGTTGGGAAATTTCGGGCTGTGAAGATAGAAAAAAATAATAGTAAAAAAAAATAGAATAAGTTAGAATTAGTTGAAATTTTTTCAGTTCCCAACTCATTGAGGTCATAATTCATTGGGGTCTTAATTTACAATTTCTACCCACACGCAGACCCAATTGTAGGGGGAAGCCGCACTCTACAGACACCCCTCGTTGTACCTAGATAACTAGAAATGTATGTAACAGCAAATTTTGGGGTTAAAAAATGGTTTCCTCTCTCGATTCCACAGGTTTATTATTGAAAATTAATAATAAACCAAAATCAATTTATTTCACATACAAATAATCATGTAATGTATACTGGGAACAAAGATTTGAAACATAAAGTGCTTCAGACACTGGTGCTTCACATGTTTTACATCTATTTGTTGTTATTAGCAATTACATTTTTTGTGGTTTCAAATGTCTATTACAACTAAGCTTTTCTCTTTAAAACTCTACAATGAAGACATGGAAAAAGGCATTAAAATTGTCACAAAATCTACAATAGTTTAATGTGAAAAAAATTAAACATATAAAAACAACAATTACATCTATTCAATTCAATAGAAAATAGAAAGGTCGTATTTTTCGTTCATATCGGATAACGAGGAATCAAAATTTATAAATTGAAATTAGCCACGAAATGGCTCAAAAACAAGGAGGTTGTAGATGAAATGGTTGTGCTGACAGAGGAACTACGATATTATATTATACCAAAGATATTTATCTGAATTAATTTATTTTGAAAATATTTAACCACTAAAATTTACCAACCGATCCTAAGAAGGCGGAGTTAATAGAAAAAATATCATAAGGCATCGCAAATGCAAAGTTATGCTTCCTTCAATATATTATTTATATAATATTCATATCATATTTATAATCAATAAATAAATCATTTCTCGATCGCCGGTTTATAAGCCGTGATGACAGAGACTATAGCCCTGATATGGACACGATATGTATTCATTCTCCATAAACTAGTAAAAATTCAGTTTTACTGTTCGAAGGTCGCCATATCAAAGTTTTGTTCCAGTTTTGATAAGTCCTATCAAAAATACTTGGAATTCATTTTACCTATAATATCAATAATCAATTTGATTTCATTAAAAATTCTTCGTTTTTTTTTTTTAATAATGTAAGCGCGCGGCGATATAAAATTGATTTAACAAAAACATGCTTACAATCATGATGCTTTCTAGAGGCGTTTTTGTTTTGCGGTCCTTTATCATCGTCAGTCTCTTTCATGTTCACGCTTATCTTCTAACTCTCTCCCATTCCCTTTCCAAATGATTGAACTAAATTCATTGCACTGGTCATAAAGATGGTAACTCAAAACCTGTATACAATTGTACATTTAATAATACGTAAAAGAATCGACGAAAAATTTGGTTTCTCTCTAGGGCTGAACGAACAAAAAAATTACACATCTAGCAAAAAAAAACACAATTTGACGAATTTACATGAGTTTTAAACGAATTTTTATAGTTATTATCCACCGGTGATGTTAGTTTATCGAGCTCCTAAAAAATATTCTTTTCACTTCCAATAGTCAGGATGTTGGGACGGCCACGTCTTCAGCGAGTCCGATCACAGACGCTTCTCCAAATTATATTAACGAGAAGAACAAAAAATTCACAAAATCAAAAGCGTGGTAACTTCTTTACTAGCTAAAAATGACAAAATCGAAATCTCAATTAAAAATATTGAATAGAAGAAGAACGAAAGTTCACTAGGCCTGGTTTTCTGCCTGATTCACTCATTTCAGTGAATGGAAATATAAAAATAATTATTAAGAAATATGTTAGCCTAATAATAAAAAATGAAAATGAAAACAAAAAACAGTAGGTAAAGTAAAAGGGTGAAACGAATCGGATAGACTGTACCCTTAAGTCAAAAAATGTTTCTCCAGTTTACTATAAATTTTTTAAAGCACAGAGAGACACACGCGAGAAAGTTCTAGGGAGCAAGGGTCTTTGCACTGTATTTAAATGTAAAACATCTATCCATTTGGGGTGGGGAGAAGAGGGAGAGGGAGGGGTCCCAAGAACACTGCAAGTCCGGACATGTTCGGACGCGTCGTGACGGGTCTTTTTTAGAAGGGCAGTGACGCCATGAACATGTTCTCGATGAGAGGGGGCGCTGGCACGAGGTCCTCCAGTTTGAGATAGAAGATCCTTTGAAGGCCCTGGACGCTGAGAGAGCGAAGCTCAGGGAGTTTGCTGAGGAGGCGGGAGAAGTAGTGGGACTTGCGTTGGGCCTCGGCGTTGTAGGTGACGTGGTCCCTCAAAGAGCCGATGATCTTCATCTGGAGCTGCTCCACTTTGTGAGGCTCCCTCAGCCCGTGGCGTTCTGAACAGAAAAAAAATTCGCCAATTGAAAACATTGTGGGAGGCTTTACAGAGGAGAAAACTAATGCTATAATAGCAGGCAAGTATCATATCATTCAAGCTAATGTCACAGTATCTATTACAGTAATAGCCACTTTGCTACCTCAGCCACACCGTCGTTTATAATTTTATTTGGCAATAGAAAGGGTATTGACTTCCCATGCACCTAGCTGTAAGTTTTAGCACTCCTCACCATCCCTTCTGCATTTCAGTATTCATGGCATGGATACTTGACAGACCACAATAGTAAAAAAAAAATGCTCAATTACTGCAACGTTTGGATGACAGGGCCTACCAGAATCAGTGGAAGCAGAACTCAGAGCCTGCTGCTTCTTACAACTAGTTTGACGTTTGCTTCTGTTTTCACACTCAGTCATCTCGTCCCTCCAGGCAGTTTGGAGGGTTTGAGTCACAATCAGTGTGGAAAAAGCTGGCAGTGACCTGTTCTCTAGTCTGACCACCTTCCCCTGCCATCCAAACACAGACCTGAAACTGAGCTCCTTGGTTCTGCCCTACTGGCTTCTACAGTTTGTCACATAATGAGTCATATTAACTACATATTAATTTAATTATAGGTACTCCCACCGCGTAACATAAATCAACAAAGATAAAAACTAAGGCGAAGGGGGCAAAATCCCTGTTCAATCGGCCTGCACCTAGTGTTGAGTGATTGAACTAATTGGTGGTTGCAGCCAGGCCCAAAAAGTTGGTAACGAATCCTGGATTTGAACCTAGCAGCTCTGAACTACAAGAGGAATCATCATAAAATCCACGTTGCCATATTGTTGTTTGCCAAGTTGCTGAGAAGTTTTCAGTACACACACGATACCTACTCATCGTTCAGCTTACAATCTCTTCTCTGTATTTTGTTCCCCCAGGGTATGTATTTCTGATGAATCATTCAACACCTTCGTCTGAGCTTGATATTTTCCATACCTACTTGTGTTGTACTCAGAGACAATACCTATTCCTCAGCCTCCCACTCTTCAAGGCTATAGGTACTCCTTCTTTGTCTTCTTTTAGAAACAGCTATTATGATATCGAGAGGTACAATTATCATTCGGGTGACAAATTTAAATGCCTCCCAGAGGAATTGAATGCTGATTTGGAACTGAAATGTGCTCTGAGCTCCACTCAATGATCCATTTCAGATAAAACTGATTGAATAAACAAAACATGAGGTAGGTAAGCTGATATCAACGTGTCTCAGAAGATCCATAACCTGTCCTACCCTACAGACTCCTGACCCATGACAGCCCCATCTTCTGCCGCCCCAGATTACAGAAATCTCGATACGATAGGACATTTTGACCACTACACACACTGTCTGCACTGCTGCAACAATCTTATCAAGGACTCTTGCAGCATTCTCATTTCTAGCAGTTTCGAATGTATTGTCGAACATAAGTGAGGCTCCTACTTGGGCTCGAGGGTCACTTGTTTGGTACACTTGTCTGTTACTTATACTGCTAAACGTTGCACTCGTTTGTAGAATCATAATCATCACTATACCATAGGTTAGCAGGGACTTGAAAACTAGAAATGGTGGGGGGTCAGAGCAGCAATGTCTAGTGGTGAGAAATGGAAGTTCATGGTGGATACTAAAGCGGCTTCATAGTGTCCAACAAAACACAGAGAAGAGATTGTAAGCCAAACGAGTACAATGTGTTTACTGGAAACTTCTCAGTTCCAAAAGTTTCTCCCTCAGGCTAGCTGACAGGGTAGCTGAGTGTGGCCAGTAGTGGTTAGCGTCGCAGATTTTGTGAAGATATCTTCAGAAGTTCTGAACTTCGTAGTTCAAATCCAGGCTCAACACCTAATTTTTTTGGCCGGGCCACTGGCTAGTTTGATTCCTCGTCTCTAATTGTCATCTCTGTTAGTTGATGTATCTACAATATAAATGCCCTCCAACGAACTCAATTCTAAAGATTTATTGGGGGTGCTTTCGACCTTTTTACGGCGTGTTGAGGAATGTAGGTGGTCAACGCGGACCAGTCTTGAAGAATTGCTCGCGGCTTCTGTGCGCGACTTTTTTCTCCTGTTTTTTTCATTAACCACCGGACTCAACTGACCCGTTCGAACCCGAAAAAAACACGACCCAATCAATCCCTGCGAACCTCATTCGAAAAATTATGCAGTTAATCACCCGAAGACCTCGTCCTATTGGGAGGGTTCGAGAGGTGACTAATACTAATACACAGACGTGGTGGTGCTAAATAATTCAGCCGGAAACCGTCACCCATCAGTTTACTCCTGAGAGACGTGGCCCATGAATAAGCCACAGACGACGGACAGCAAGAAAACCAATTAGCTCTCCCCAGTCGCGTGATACCCTGAGATTGCCCAATTTTTTATTCAAGACCCTCTCGTTCGGAGAGGAACGTACGGACTACCTTCTTCTCCCCTCTGTGGACGTTCTTTCTTCGTCATTAGGGAAAAAGATTATGTCCTTGAGTAAGTCGCTGCTTGGGGTTCTTTTTTTTAATGCGATCGGGAGGTGCCTATAAATATAAAATGTTTTTGTTCATTGAATCAACCTCATTCGATCTATAAAACCGCCGAGGTCGACTCAACTTGGGCACCTCAGCGGCAAGCGTTTTCAATTTGAGCTTGTAATGGGGCCAAACCGTACACCTCATAACCCTGCCGGAGATTTATTGACAGCTCACGGGAAATTTATGAGGCAGATAATGTTCTAATCGCTGGAAGTTCCTACTTTAACTTTCGGTTTATTATTTTCAATGATTTTTGCAATCGAGTATGGAAACAAATTTTACCCCTCCTCATCAAAATACACTGTTTTAAGACAGGTATGCACCTGAGTAGAATCAGAAATCTAATTTTTGAAAAACTGACTTTTTTCCATTTGACTTTTGTTGATTTTGATTCCAAGGTGACTAATCTGCTTAGTCACCTTGGACCAAAATTGACTGAATTCGGTATTTGGATCGGTAATAGTACCTATTTGGGTACTGTCAGGAAGGCGTTTATCAGCGTTTTTCCAGCTTTTTTGGGAGGTAAACTCTCCCCCGAGGATATGATTTTTAGTTAATGGTTTTTTGTTATGGTTGTAGTGATAATTACCTTTAAAAGGGGCTACGATTATAGGGTGTCCCACTTTCGGAACCTTAAGACTTCAGGAATCGATTCCTTGGACCCTTCCGAACAAAAAAGGACTCCTAGAAATTTTTCTCAAGACGCTTAGGGAGGGGTTTATAGACGGTTCTCAAGTTTCAAGGAGACCTTGAGATGGTTTCCAAGGATTCTTTGATGAGCCAGTTCTTAATAAGGATTCTGTAAGGATATAAAGGATCTTAAGGATATTTAAGGATTAAGGATATAAGGATACAAGGATATATAAGGATACAAGGATATATAAGGATCCTTTAATGAGCCGGTTCTTAATAAGGATTCTGTAAGGATATAAAGGATCTTAAGGTTATCTAAGGATTAAGGATATACAAGGATTCCGGACTGCCGTTGAAACAAAGTGTAATTTCGTCGAACATCCAAAGAAATGAAGAGTTTATTCAAGGTGGCATCGATAAGGAATAATGGACACTAGAGATCGAGCACTTTTCTAAAGAACCCCAACTGGAGCGAAACTCGTTCCCCGACTAACGGCTCTTAATTAAGTTGGTTCAGAGGAGCCCTGCAATGGTGTAGTACCTAACTCAATCAAGTAATTTTCTAGATTTATATTGCAGGTAGGTACTGCCTACGTACCGGTTTTTCTCGACCCAAGGTCCGAAGACTGTAAAACGAGGAAAAGTGGCCAAGCAACCCGTATTAGTCAATGTTATTGTTTAAAGTGACGAGGAAGGAGAGCAGTGATTTTCGAAACGTCAATTTGAAATTTACAAGTACGTTTTGGTAAAACTGGAGCTTTTGGTAGTAAGGAGGCCCAAAAGGCCCGCTTAAAAGTGACCACTCATCAGGCAATCAGCTGACATGACAAGCGCCAATACATGCTGTTAACAGGCGTTTTTGTAAAAATATTTCGAATCTTGTACGAGTATGAGTTGACATTTTTAGGGTAGTCGAAATTGGCCTGAGAAATACCTTTTGCAAATTAGACGAGCAACCCGCAATAGGACAGTGTTTTCCGCACAATTCAACGGGACTTTTACCTCACAGCAAGCAAGTAACCTTTCAATGGCCTACCAGATCAATATTGGAACCCATAGGTAATACCTATTTGGCTTACAAATTTGTACCCTACGGTCTTCATTTTACTTGTTTAACTGAAAAAGATATCCGTGAGAGCTTTCCGAAAATCATATTTATGTTCTCATAGATACATTCTAATTATTGATTGGCGCTCAAGTCCGCAACACAGTGTCATATTTTCATGTCGCTCCGTGGGTATCCCCCTCAGCTGACCTCTGAGCTCAATTTTTGACTCAGCTGATCTCTGAGCATAATTTTCGACTCAGCTGATCTCTGATTATAATTTTTGACTCAGCTGATCTCTGAGCTCAATTTCCACCTCAGCTCATCTCTGAGCATAATTTTCGACTCAGCTGATCTCTGAGCTCAAAAAACACGCAGTTGAGGTGATCATACTCAACATTGATCAAATTTTACTCCTCGAAACTTCAACCCCTTCCAGGTCGAGTTTTGAACTTTGGATTGGACCATCAGAAAGACGATACCTATTGAATAAAATGAATGATTGAAATTAGGGGAGTAGGTACGTAAGATCTATTTACGAGTTGAGGCGTTCTAACTTAACTGCTTGCTGTACTTTGGCAGAAACTCCCATCGAAAACCTCAGGCATGGCGTAATATTAACGTAGATAATAAAATAAAGTGGTCCTTGTCAAGTAATAAGACTTAATCGCGTTCGCCAGGTTTTAAAAATAAATTAGAGTTTAGATATTACCAAGCATTAGCATAATCTTAGCAGTTCAAGTAAACAGTAGGCACGTTTACTCAACTCCGGAGTCATTGGAAATAAAAGTTGGGTCAGTTACTACAGCAAACGTGAAATACGAGAGAAAAAGAGCCCAATCATCGTTAATGACACGGAAAATGTCGATTGGAAAAAGCAATTTTCAGGGTAATAGAAACGAGAAAAGTTGCAGGGAGGCCGGTTAGTTGGAAGCAGCTGGTCATCGGAAAAGGGTCGTTAAACAACTGGGCGGATCTCATTACGGCAATTAGAAGTTACCTGTGATTAGAGTGAGAGCGCAGAGGCAGGCGAAAGAGGAGATGTCGATCTCCATGAAGTGGAGAGACTGACAGAACTCCAAGATGGCGTGGAGCCAGTCGCCTAGCGACCTGTGGCACTGGGCTCTGCTGAGGACGACGCCGTTGCAGAACGTCAGTTTGGTGTCGGCCACTCTCGTCCTGTCGAAGAGGGAAATCACAGAGATGAACAGAGGTGAATAACAGAGGATAAGTAGGTAATATATTATAACATAAGTAAATAAACAAATACATTCATGCAGCATGACTTGATGAGCGAATTTTCAAAGAATAATTTTAACCGATTTGGTGGGTGATTCTTATAGGAAATTTTACGCTGATACCGAATATACCATAACATGGTATATTCGGAATCAGCATAGGAACTTATTATGATGTTCCTATGTTTAAGATGGTAATTTACAACAAAAACCTCAAAAACACGTTTTTTAAAGCGATTTTTGACTCTTAATTTTCATTAAGACCCCTTGGGTTAATTCAGGGGAGACCCTTGTGGGGGGGGGGTAATTTTGAGGGGGACCCCTTGGGGTACTCCCAAAATTCTGGCCAACGAAGTCATCCTTTCTTCTGACAATAGAGACATTTTAAATTTTTTTGGATTTTTTATCTTGATTGTAGGGTCAGATATCGTCTGAAGTGACACACGAACACAATATTATATATATATGTATATATATGCTGTCCTCCAACCTCAAAAAACGGAGTTACAACATGAATCATTTATTCAATTCGTTTTTGACAATGAGGATGTGAATATCAGAACACTGGTCGGCTCTGTTACATTCAATACCATGGGAGGTATGATGGCAGTTACTCCTCACACTTGGCCGTCAAAAAGACTTCGACTAAGATGGAGACGTATTATAATCATTGTCCTTTTTGTTTTTGCATTACTATCAACATCCTCCAATAATAATCTTCTGTTATGACTTTGTGTTATATTGTTTAGAAAGATTGTGTCAAATAATTGTATATAGATTTACCTACATGGACATTTTCACAATAAATTGTAAACTACACATTTATTTCCTACACATTTCTTTACAATACATTTATTAACTCATTTATGTTCTCTTTTTTCCAACTCCTGATTCTTCATTATTCAATGGTGATTTTTGAAGATTGAAACAATATACCTAGATTTAAGTGGTTCAGGCAAATAGTACCATTAGCCAAAATTTGGAAGGAATCTAATTTCGAGAAGTGCACTTGAGCGAATTTGAAAGTTTTGGTACTCCCTGAACGCAGAATTAGATTCTCCTCAACTTCAATTCCACGAGTTTTATTATATTGGGGGACCCATTTTCAACCTAGAGACATTTAAAAAACGCTGTATCCCACTTTTTGGCAAAGTTGGAAAAAATCGCCATTTTTCGACCATGGTTTTTGACCATGCCACTTGACCGATTTAAAAAGTTATGGTGCTCATTCGATGGAGAATTTATTGCTCTTCAAGTTTGTATATACCTTTTTCGCAAGGAAGCACCGTACTGATACTACCAAAGAAAAACTGAAACAAGCCCCGAAATTTCGAGGTTTTTAGGCTGCCAAAAGTTTTCCCGAAATTTTTTGTGTAATTTTTGATATTTACTTCCACTTCCTAGTAGTACCAAAAATAAAATGTACTACACCACCTTTTGCACAGTGTCACCCCTTTTGTGTCTCTAATGGCTGGCCTAATTGCTATTTTTTTTTACAGTAGGTAGGTTTTTTCCAGAGCTCGAGCAAGGAGGTCTAGGAAGATCCAGTTCGAAATGAGATGACACCAGTGATTTTTTCAAACCAGTAAATATTTGGTATGTGAATGTTTACAAACCAGTTCTCAGAGGTATTGTACAAAACAATGTGGATCCGCCGTATTCAAATCGGTAGGTACTTGAGTAGGTAATCAGTGAAATCAGAAGATCATCAACATAATGTTGATCCCACGGATTTCAAAGCTTGTTTCGAAGAGTCAGGAACCAAATGGGCATTCCATCGGTTGGCAATTCATAATTATCGTGTGACATCACTGGGCTTTTACTGAGGTATTTCTGATTCGAAATCAGCTACACAAAGGCCCGTTTTTTCAGGCCCGGAGGGCGCGACTCTTATGAATCAACTTGGTCAGATCCTTGATGAGCTCACTAGCGTCTCTCCCAGTCTGAGTCATCAAACTTGCACTTTTTTCTCCGACGTCTGCTCGTCTGCGCGCGATTGTCAACTTTCGATCTCGACGGCCACCGATTAAACGAAAATGGCAGAATCCGCTTGCGCAATTCTTCGGGATCCAACACGTAACTTGAAACTCTTTCCCAGAAGTAAGAATTGTCGTGAAACAGTTGGGAAGATAGCAGTTAGGGCTCATGATTGTGCATGTCCAATCGTCCACAGTGGCGGCTCTGTGTGTCTTCATAACTGATCCGACAGACACCTCATCAGGGTTCCTATTTCTCTTATATTCATTCTTAATGAATGGACCCACCCTTCCCAGTTTCGTCACAAAAAGGGTGAAGGGTTGGTAATAAGGTGATTTCTCCTTTTAAAAAAATGACCATATTTTAGGCTGAAATCTCGGTTTAATCAAGTCAAATAAAAAAACTGATATCACCACGTGATTCAGCGTTGAAAAATAATGAAATTTCATGTGCCACACTCTCGGTTCCAAAAAAAAAAACAGATTTTGCGCACTTTCACGGTTGAGCGATTTTGAGCGTTTGCTGGTAGGGTTGCGCGCCGTAAACAAAATCGATTTAGGCGTCGAATGTTCAAGAAATTTCGCGTGTAATGAATCAACAATAAAAAATGGGGTTTGCTGGTTGAAAAAACAAAGTTAGTGCGCGTTTCACGCTTTTTCGCGCATGCGCAGTGTGAGAAAATTATATATTTGAATTCCTCGTCAAAAATTATGGGGGGCACCGTTTGAAAAATGAAAACTTGAATTTTTACGTTTCATAACTTTCTGAACAATTTCGGAACCGTCTCTGTCTGTTTGTGGTCAATTCCATGTCCCCCCGCAAAACTATATGAAATTATGGTCCGATTTTGATGAAATTTTTCAGGAATTGTGCGGGTTAGCCCTGTCCCGGTCCTATATTAATTCCTTCCCCATCGGGCCACTAGTAACGTGTACGCATGCGCAAACTCTACGATTTCTCAGTTCCTAATGGACCGATTTCGCTCACATTTGGTGGGTAGTTGGATGGCATTAAATTAATACCACATTATTTTGCATTTAAAAAAAAAACATAAAAATGATACTCCGAAAAAATTCAATTTCTTGCTTTTAGGTCACATTTGGAGCGTATTTTTGCACGTTTTTGATCCCTCAAAATATAGAGTGAGATGCCAGTTTTTCTTGAAATTTTGCGTAAAACCCTAGATTGTAATGGGGGTACCTATTCCTGATTTGGATCTGTGTCACGTTTTCTATGGTAATTATGTATTTGGAGGTCTTTATTCAGTAGTAAACTACGTATTTGTGCAAGGGAGGTACCTGGCAACTCTGAGAAGAAGGAATAAAAAATACGAAAGTCATGTCGACCAAATCAATAACTATATACGTCCCAAGGTTACCTATAACGATGATTATTCATTGTTACAGGTACCTTTCTTCACAAGGCAATGAGGAGAGGTACACGTGTTGCTATGAGTAGTTTGTTGAACATCCAAAGGGTTGTCGCGAATAAGTAGTTACGTCGTTGCATCAGAGAACTTATTATACTCAAAGTGTCTACATTTTAGTACTTCCAACATAATATAAAGGTATCTTCCCTATTTTATGTGCTTGGGCTGTTGGAAGTGCCTACTTACTGATGTTTGATTGATCACCTCTGCGCGATGAGCAAGGATGAGTGTTGGAGAGAAAATAAATGTGAAAGAGCTCCTTCAGTTTTGTCTTCTGTGTGAGTCGTTTTTTACTATAAACTTTCCATCTTCGTTATTTTAAAATAAACGTTTACCTTCGTTACTTTCAGTTTGTTATTGGCTTACTGGGAATGATCAATCTGAAGTCGAAATCGAAGGCCTTGCAAGAGTTTGAAAGTACCTCTTCCCTTCACACAATAATTTATTTCAATACAGGCCGTCAAACAGAAGGAATTTGAAGAATAGTATAAAATAGAAGTGGTAGGTACCGTATGCATAGCTTGAAGGGGATTTCTGAGGAGGAAAACGAGGGAAGAGAAATCCTTTGCAGTTAATACGCCAGTTGAAAACTGAAGTGTTAGGTTTTGAAGCACGGAGCAAGACCAATATAAAGATATAGAGAGTAGTCTGCAGGAGGCAGGAATTGAATTGAGATTCTCAACTTCTCACCAATATCATCAAAAAATTATCATTTTATGATAAAATCCACGATTATCAGGCATCAAAATGAAAAAATTCTCAAGTATTGATATTTGAGAATTTTTTTAAGATCCGAGTCTCAATTATCAACCTATTTGTCCCGTATTTTAATATAACTACTACAATACTCTTAAGAACGTACTTGGATTAACGAATCAGCTATCGATGAAGTACCAGTAGTAACACGCATACAATCGCTTATATAATATTCTGTTTATCAATATTTTTTCGCCTTATTGATTTTGATGTGTTCCGATCAGAGGTTATGTCATTGATAGGTAGGTTGAGATAATCAGAATTTAGAGATTTATTACTCCCAATTCAATAGAGATTTTCCCCATCCAATATTTATTCAAAAGATTAAAAATATTGAATTTTTGAGTGATTTTTAGGTTGGAAAAATCTTGGCCATCAAATTACTATTACTTACTTACTATGCCTAACCTTATCACTCACTACTTGGAATTAATAAGTTGAAAAGACGCATAACCACACCTTCCCCTAACCATTTTAGCATTGAAAAGTTCCGTTAATGAGCGATCAATTCCAAAGCTGTCAGCTATGGAAATTTCAAATTCTAAATTTAATTTATATTACTTACAATGTTCGAAATGAAAAAAATTGACTGCCCTCGAGAATTGAGCAGGAAGGAGAATTGCGAAAACAGAAATCAAATTGGTATATTACTGGCTGAGGTAAGTTCGAAAACTCGGAGTTGTCCACTGATCTGTGAAAACAGTTTTAGCGAATTTTCAAAGGAAAATCAACCATTGTAGTGGCTTCAAAACTTTAGTCATGCAAAATTTTGAAAATTTTCTCCATGGAAATCCGTTTCAGTCAAGTTTTAAAATTTAGAGTCAAAAATCGCTAAAAAAACGTGTTTTTTGAGGTGTATGGTGTGAATTACCATCTTAAACATAGGAACATAATATGGTATATTCGGAATCAGCGTGAAATTTCCTAAAAGAATCACCCACCAAATCGCTTACAATTAGTCTTTGAAAACTCGCTCACCAACTCATGCTGCATGGATGGAACTTTTTATTCATCATTTTTCACATAAGTATGTGGAAAATTGGAATCTTATCTTAAATGAAGGGTACCTAAGGTAGGTAGCTACTATTATTATTTTGAAAAATATTCGCAATAAATATTGGAGCAGGTGCCTCAGTGGCGGTATATTCTGATCATACCTACTTGCCTACCTACATGCAACCTACAAGATTGTTGCTTACGAAACCAAAACATTTGCTTATCGTTGGATTACGAGTTAAGCCGCCGTAAGTCAACAGGTGGTTGTTTGCTACCACAAGAGCTCCTCCTCCGATCCCGGTGGTTGACTTGTCATTACACGGCCAGCGGTTTCAAATGACTACCGAGTGATCTATGATGAAGTTGGATCGGTTATCGAGGACCGTGTTATTAGATTTAAATGCGAAACCCCGCAATCCTCAGCCGCTTTCTCCCGCTTGACCGTCGGCCAGGAGACCAGTGGAGGCAAGGTCGAGCCAGCAAGGTTTACGACATTGTTTGGGGAAATAGCAAAAACATGTTCAGGCTATAACAGGTAAGGTATAGTAATGTCAGTATCAAACTCAACAATAAAATTATTATTCGACCTCATTTTAATGTATTCCTCTCTTTCAGTTCCAGCGGATTTGAGGAAATGAACCTATTGCCATGGCTTCAGAATTTAAATAATGCGAATTTTTTCAAAAATTCTTCGTGGAAATCCGTTTTAGACCATTCCAAAACGATTAATAGATTTCAACATTTTTACATGTTAAGTATGGATGTATATAGAATCTACCTGAAAAATCCAAGAAAATGTCAAATTTCAATAATAACAAAAGGAAGGATGAGTTCGTTGGCCAGAATATCTGGAGTGCTCCAAGTGGTCAAATTTTGAAGATTGAGGGTCAAGCCGGGTTTTTGAGG
>JAEMON010000003.1:19646746-19658016 GCA_030264115.1 Lygus lineolaris | reverse complement strand
TTCTTCACGTGCTCTTTCAACTTGTGGAATAATGTATTTACTGTCACTATACTTCCGCCTTCTTTTCCCGATTCCAAAAATTACCCCGAACTCCAACCCTCACCATCCAAATTCAAAATTTTCAAAGAATACCCACCTACAGGAAGACCTGTCTGTAGCCTTATCGTATAAAATGCTATCCTCAGCAGTCCTATTATAGGGCTGATGATATCTTGGGGGTGATGTACAGCACCTTGAGTGTGATGACAGCTCGCCAGATGATGCTGGGGCAAAATATTACGGACAGGTGAACAAACAGTCGGGATGTTGGAGTGGCAATTCCCGACTATTTTTCTCATTTTAAATCATAACGAAATCATGGGGGGAAAACTGCATCAACAAAATTCAATGAGCAGTTGGTTGTCACGCGACGGTGTAAGCTCAACGTAACATCCAAATGATGATGCAAGTCGGCTTCTAAATACCTACTCGGTTTCCACCGACCCATTCAGAGAAGATATGACCAGAGTGTCACCCCGACAGACTCGTATAAAATGTACCCCTTTTGATCCCACCTGCCGTTTCGTGGTGCCTTCCTTCACCAACAATGCAAACATTGTGTCCGGAGATTTATCGCACCAAAGTCATATTGAAAAGAGCTCGTTAGGCCGAGAAGTGATGACAAGGGTGTCTCTTTTGCTTTCGTGTGGGGACCGTCGGAATAAATCTCCCGTGATTGTTGGTTAGTGTGGGTGGCGTTGTAGGCTCCATTCCACACAATGGGGATTCTTTAGGTAGGTATTACCTCGGTGATCCGATATTTAAAAACCTCTTACTGTTGTCACTTTAACGGACGCCGCTTATTTCAATATCCATAAGTGAACATTAGCACGTGTATTTAAAAGTGAGCTTGATGTGGTGCTTCTGTAAACTATACAACGTGCTGACGACAAACAAAAAAAAACCTTGAAATCCTGTGATTCAAATGGTAACGTACGATATCAGTCAGTTCGTGCAAAAAACTGCATCAACGCAAAACTGCAAAACTGCACTTTGACTTTACATTTTCAAAATTTGACCCCTTGGAGTACTCCGAAAATGCTGGCCAACGAACTCATCCTTTCTTTTGATATTATTGACATTTTAAAATTTATAATTAAAAGATTATATTTTATATTACATATAAAAAAATGTTAAATTTCAGAAATCGTTTTAGTATGGTCTGAAAAGAATTTCCATGAAGAAAATTTTCGAAAATTTTCATTAGAAAAATTTTGAAGCCATTGCAATAGTTTCATTCTCCTCGAAAATTCGCTAAAAGTGGGGGTTCTCGTTAGAAAAAATGAAGTTAATGCGCATTACACGCCTTGGAGCGTCATTGTGGTTTATGAATCCCACGGAAAAAATTAAGGGGGTACCGTTCAACAATCCCTTCCATGTCCAATAGTAGAGGGCATAATGGGGGTGGTCGTATTAGGTGGGCCACCCTGTATAGCGTTGCCACTATGATATATATCTACAAAAAAATAATTGTGTCAAAGATGACTATAACCCTCGCATATTATAAAGTTCATCAGGCAAAAACGAATTTGAACTAATGATACGCCAATGGTAAGAGTATAGGTAATTACCGAGCTATATAGGAATGAAAGGAAACATTTGCAGCACACGAACATCTTACTCGTGGACTCGTTAAGGCTGACTGCTGGCACGAACTGTAAACCGCGTCTAGACGATTATATGCTCAAGGAAGTGTGAAAAAAACACTTGAGGCTATTATCATCTTAGCATAATCATAAACTAGGAATATAACTCATCCATCTCCTTCCCTGAAGAGTACGAGTAAATTGCGACGAGCGGAACATAATACAGGCAATGATTGCCTTTCCGGTGTTGCGCCCTTAAAGAAAATATTTACATACACTCGGAAGGTTCCCGTGTATCAAAGGGTATCGTGTAGGTAGTTTTTCACGAACGTGATTGCCTGTCATTAAGTAAGGCGCTGGTGAAAGAACCTCGTTAGGCGAGTGATGACAGGAGCCCGCTTATGGCCAGAGGGGGCTCCGCCTGGTTCTGGGGTACTCAAAACTGACTGCAGTTGCCAGCAGTGGGATGGAAGGCCGATATAGCTTGAATCGTCCACGATCCTCTACAATGAACAGTGGAAAAGGTGATGAGCATCGGTGTGGCGGTGGAAACGTCCACGAAAAAGTCGAAGAAATGTCTTTCGACTGAAAAATACACCTCCAGCCAGGGTACTGGGCTTTTCATTTTTTTTCTGATTCACAGATCATTCCATCTTCTTTACCGTCATATTTTGAATGCGTCTATCTCACCAAGAATCCATCCTGTGTGCAGTTCTTTCCAAAATGTAGAGCAGAAGAGTTTTCGTGTTTGTACTTTCAGAGTGAAAACCATCACCCACAAAAATTATGATATTATAATATTCAACCTACGTGTGAATTAGTATTTACCAACCAATTATAGAATCTAAAAAATTAATTTGTTTGAAGGCAGACGGGAGGTTCTGATCCTAATATTTATGATAATTCATTAACAATAACATCCTTGTGTCTCCCTGCTTTGTTTAGATGGATATAAGTTAATAATCAATATGGGACCTAGATTTTATCTTTGATCATGAATATTGCATTAGCATCGTTCAGTCATGGGAACTTATTGGGAAAATGTTTGATTTTGGAGGACAATTTTTTCAATTTCTTGCACGGATAGTACATAGTACGTTTACAACCTGCGGTAGTGAGGAAGCGAAACAGATTTTCATTGATAAATATGATGTTAGTGTTAAAGTGATGGGATGTTGAGTTATACAACCTGTGCCACACGTTTATTATGGTGGTCTCAACTCATGAGCGACCAATTAGGGCACATGGTAAAAGCTTATCAAGCTACAAAACCAATTTTACACCAAAGAATTTTCAATTTCTCCGTACCATTCCAGTGAGATAAGTGGAGTTGGTAACATTCTAGGCAAGGTTTGTAACAACGTTTACCACAAATGGATCAAGTGGGCTTAATCATTTTTGCTGGGGGTTTTGAAAAAGCACAAAAAGTACATATTTATATGTACTCACCTAATAGGTTTAAATTATGTACTGTCTTGTAGTTGAGTTCCAACCAAAATCACTCAATATCGCCTAGAATGGGAATATTTCCAGGGACCTCAGGAATATTTAGGTTAAGACGTACCTACTTCTTCACTCAAACTCTATAGACACTCAGCCTTGAGACAATGTCTTAATTTTCATACCTTCATAGTCATTCAAGTTTTATTGCCTGGTGAAGACAACAGTAGAAAAGGTTTCCAAGCCAATACTGTCACATACGACTGGCAGTAACAGGTCTTAAATACACGTTGAACGCACGCAAAGAGGCGTATCTACACTGCCTACTAGTAGTCCACAGTCAGAGGGCCACTTCAGTAAATTGGTTCATTACCCACACACTCTGCGTGTGTCTCCTGTCGAGCACTCGGGTCCATATAACACTACTGAACACGATTCAAAGCACCTACCACTCCGTGAAGAGCCAACTGAGTCTCTTTCCCATTGATAAATCCAGTTCAATTGGAGCACGCGCGGACGGAGCCCGTGCGGTGGACAACAAAACACCGTTCGTCACGAAAGCTACTTATCCGTGAACACGATACACGTGTTCATCCCATCTCCGTGACACCTTACATTCAAATCTCCAGTCCGCTTCAATTAAATTGGTACCTACCCATTTAATAATATTGTGAGTATGTAATCTATAAATCGTCCAATTTTGTTGGTTTGATTTCTTGATGTTTTGTTTGTTGTTTGATGACGTTTTGTTGAATAAATAGATATTATCGCTCGAAAAAAAAAAAAAAATAAATAAATAAATAAATAAAAAATGAAATAAATCGTCTAATACCTATTTAAGTAATGCAATAAAGTGATAATTTTATTCTTCAGGGGTCATTGGAATGCCAATATGCAATTTTTGGTTTTTGACGGCTAGTGGACAACCATGTCCTTCCTCAGGACATACAACAAATCATAATAAATTCATGAACACGTAACTTTACCACACTTTTCCTCATTCGTTAAACTTTAAAAAGTCAAATCATTTTATGTTTGACGAATGAGGAACAAACGGTTAATTCACACATGTAAAAGAACAAAAATGTCTTATTGTAAGGTCTGAAAGATTTTCACCCTCCAAGACACAGAAAACAGCGCCGCAGATAAAACCACCGAAATTTTTATTCTTGGACGACTCTTGAAGGAGCCACCTCAACAACAGTGAAATTCACTAAAATCGGTCGGTAAATTGATAACAACCAAGGGAATAGTTTTTATTCAGATTCAAGGTATTTTGATACGATCCTTTATTAGTAGTCGTACACTTTTACTTCACGAAAAATAGGTCGGTAATTTTTTAGCTTCTTGTGTGTGTGTATTTCGTTATTCAATGGTTATTCTACCATCTTATCTTTATAATTTTTATAATTTGTAATCTTAATCGGTATAAATAAATATTGCGATGCATGTATCTTCAAAGTTTGGTTCTAAATTTGGCATAAATTTTGGCAGGGAAACTGATTGATAAAATTTAATAAATTGATTAATTAACTCACATTATGAGAAATATATTATCCTTTCTCTTTGTTTGCTCAATTTCTTGCCCACAGGAGTAACAAAGATCCAACCAAAAGGGAGGAATATTTTCGAATCAGTCTCACTTAGTGGGTATATTTGGTATTAGATTTGGGATTAGACCTATCCGAATTTGAATCGTTTTTAGCAGTAGTTTTGGGAAGAGGTGGGGCGAAATTCAGAGTTTTTGGCCTTGGACTAGGCATTGTAGGACGATATTCAATTTCTCACTTTTCATTTGGAAGAGGAAACGTGGCCAATGGGTGGAGAAATCCGTATTTCTCTGCCATTTTGCCTGGATAGTTAGTTGACCTAATCTGAATGAAACGTGGAATTTTCATTATTTTTCAATTGAACCAAAATATTTTAAACTGTCGCAATTTTTGCCGTATGGAGTCTGGGGGTAGGAGGTGGGAGCTTCAGCGGTACCGGTGGTTTAGTGATAGATATAAAAGCCAGGGAGTCATTCAGTCAACGTGGAATAACAGAGAATAATTCGGACACGTTCAAGTTTCATGTAGTAACGAAAGTTAAGAGTGTACAATCGATGTTAGGTGCATGATTTGCGCAATGGAGGAAGTTGTAGGTATAAATAGGTAGGTACACGAGGTACAAGTTACGATTCAACGGGGGTCGACAGTTATTCAGGAGAAAAGAAGGTAGTATTTGGAGAAGAAATAGCTCCTAAATCGCTGGACGAGGAATAACTTCTTGGTAGTAGAAGTCTACTATTCATAACGTTCCTAGAACATGAGCCGGAATAATGAGATGCTGTTGGGGAACAACGACAATAAAGCATCCAGTTATTGCCGAGTATGTCACAAAAGTAGTGACACTCGAAAGATATGGTTGATTTACGACGGGAGGACTCCTCGCAGTGGGTTGACAGAACGTAGTCTATGACATCATTGTCGGTGGAAGAACGAGCGAATGATGACTGGTTTACCGCTTGAGAAGGATCGCTGAAGATGATGATGCGCATTGTTCGAATCTAGCGGGGAAGGCTCGAAGGGGGTGGGAGAAACGCATTGATGAGCTCAGTGTGGGCGGGCAGCTGCGCAGCCTTGAGAACCGCATCCTTCCTCAGGTCCTAACGGTTGGACGGGGAAATAAAAGGAATCCATTTCAAGTCCGGTAACTCTTGAAGGTGCTTGTCTGAATCCGAGAGATCTCCACCTTCTTCCCAGACGCCTCTTGAGTAGCGAGCCGTTAGAGGCCGCAGGTCGTAAACTCCAACATGTTTCCACGATGTAAAATCTTAAGCTGATATTCTTGTAACTACGTGGCGAACAAGGTATGATGGCTGCACAACTAAATAGTCAGAACAGAATTCAAATTACTTAATCCGAGGAATGTCGACGAAGACATCAAATATAAACGTGGAAAGCAGTCTGAGATAGGTACAGCAAATACGGAGATGAAGAAAGTTTCAAAGAATGAAAACGAACTTTGAAACGAACGAAACGGACTTTGAAACGACGGCTTGAAAAAATGAGTTCGATAAATTGAGTCCTCGAAATTCGTTGTTTTCGTCAGTAATTTCTTCCGGAAAGGATTCATTTTGGTCAATATTTAATGATAAATTACGAATGTACTGGAGCGGAACCTCAAGTTTCTTAGGTTTGGTAGGGTTTTGCAGTTCGGTGAGGAAATGAAAAGGAATCCTCTATTGACGCTTGATGTATTATGACTGTGAATATCACGGTGGCATCAGTGTCAAATAGTGGAGAGAACACTCCAAAATGATACAGATAGATGGAGAGAGTTTGAAAGATACCTATCAAGGTACTTTCGAGATAACAAACTAGAGAATCAGTGATATTTGGACTTCATCTCCAATGGGGTTCTCCATTGAATGTAGTCTCAATAGGTATTGTCTTTCCAGTAGGGATTCGCTTTGGTGGATGTTCAATCCTAAATTACTATTTACGTCCTGGAGCAAAACCACAAGTTTCTGAAGTTTTTGCAGTTGGGCAGGGAAATGGAAAGAATCCAATATCAAATCAGGTAGCTGTCGGTTCCACATTTTCCTGTTCGGCAGCGAGTCGTTTTAAATTCAACTTGTTTCCATAACATGCAGAATGTGAAGATGATATTCTCGTAACTACGTAGCAAACAAGGGTAAATGGCTGCAGAACTGGACAGTAAATAGTCAATATTTCCTTCTTATACTGTTCCATTTTGGCAGATCTGCAATGCTTAAAAGAGGTACTGGCACAGAAACACAACGTTCTGAGGCCTCCTTTATTTCAGTTGGCCAAGGACATTATATGAATCCAATTCAAATACGGTATCTAAACGAGGAAGAAGGTTCTAATGAGACTTTCATTGAGATCCGTGAGTTGTATCAAACCGAATCAAACGAATTGATCTCAAGCATTCAACTTCAAAAGGATCTCCCAAAGAAAATAACTGAATGTAAAACGGAAATTTCAATTTTGCGGTAAACTTGAAAAGAGCAAACAGTGATTAGAAAATCGGCCACAGGAGATAAAGCGTATCGGCGGCAGTGGGCAGGGCGTTCAGGTGGCAGGCTTGACCTCTCACCCAGACCCAAGTCGGCTTTGCTTTAAGACAGAAGAAATGAGTCTTCCAGGACAAAAGAATCGCTGCGTTTTGCCCTTAAGAGGCAATGCTACCGAGTAAATTTCCTCCCTGTCGAGATTTTACTGGAGAACAACCACTACAGCCTTAACGAGGAGTGCGCGCTTCGGCAGCGATTGAAATTCCGGATGCCATAACTCGGACGGCGGCGAGACATCAAAAGTGTCAAATGACAGTATTACTGCGGAAGGAATCGGCTCGTTTTTTTTTTTTTGGTCTTATTAAACAAGTATTTTACCATTGAAGGAGTCGACTGTGTGGGTGGTTGAACAAACCGGCTTCTTATTAAGAACTTCAGGAGAATGAGCGGCAGTCAAAATAATTACTCTGATTGGTCAATAGTTACGGTAGAAGTATACCAGCAGGAAACAGAGACTATTCCCTCTAAGAAGATATTACCGGATGAATCACCTAGTTCAATACAAAGAAATGACTCCAATAATTAATTATTCGGATTGGTCAATACGTTTTTCAATAAACAATGGAGAGGGACGACTGTCACGAAGGTCCTATTCTTATGATAAGACTTCTATTGCATTATCGAGTCAAATGGTTTTTTTCCTCATTGTTTTATCTTCAATAAATAACCTAATTTTAGTTTAAATTTTATATTTTTCAACTTCAAGTTTTCAGTAGAACTAGATTCGAACATCCGTAGTATACGTAAATTTGTTGTTGTTTTGGAAATTAGCCTCTTCTAACAACATTATAGTACCTATATTGAGAACTTGGAAAGGATTCTTTTCAATAATATTTTTCAGATTTCTTAGATTAATTGGATTGAGGGAATACTAAATAGGTAACCTACGATTGAGAAAAACCAAAATTGATAAGAACAAATCAAATTTGGTTTAGAAAAAAAATTGAAAATGGTAGAGAGAAGTGGAAAAAAGAACTTCCTCAGGGAAGTTGTAAGTACTTTTATTTATTTTATTATTTTCTTCGCAGAATACTGTAGATAGGTACTTGCAATATATTCCTTAGTGAATGTTAAATAACTCCCTGCTTAGTTCCCGTTTCATACAAGAAAAAATTTATTATTATTGGGAAACACTAAATTGGGTTTTTGGAAAAAACTAAATTTGACTGGGAAATGCTTACCTACCTGAATATTGGTTTATTATTTTCAATAATGAACCTTTGGAATCGAGCGCGAAAAAAAAAATGAAAAAATGTTTGTTGTTGTGTAATCAATCAAAGAAAGTTTCAGTTCAACATTTCGATGACAGTTTATTGTAGCTATAGCATGAGGTTTTCCAATCAGTCACTCAGAAAAATAATAGTGGCTACTATTATACTAAGCTGTTTGAATTATTTTATATTGTAAAGGATAATGCTATTATGTTAGCCAATTTTCAACAGCGACTAACCATTTGCTGGTACGGAGTCCAAGGACGTATTTCGGAAATATCATAAGTATCGTTCAAGTTTTACTGATAGCCAGGAGTCGTGTTTCGCTACACTCTTGTTCTTTGATGCGGGTATCAAACACTATAATAAGCCACGAATACCGAATTTCATCTCATAAGAAAAGGGGGTTTTGTAACACCGCTTGATAGGCTCTGTGCCGTAAAACGCCCGAAGCGATTTCCACGTTGAAAGCGATCCTTCGGACATTTGAATTTATAATGCATCCTCGATCCACCCTGCGTTTTTCTCTATTCGTCATTATTTTGTGCCCACCGAGAGTCCACGGATGTGGGTAGCTTCGTACAGCCTGTGGAATGAAGTACAAAAAAGGACGCTACTAATGATAGCCTATCGCCCCTAATAAGTCTAATAACATTCAAAACTATTCCTAGCTCTAATGGAATCGAACCGTTTTTCCCACTTTTTCTTACCGGAGAAAAAATGTCGAGAATGATAACAGCTTACCGCCCACCCTCGACGACCTTCATCCATAATCATGATAGTCCGTCCAGATCGATTGATTCATCCAGGAGCGGGAGCTGTGATTATGCACCTTTGAATCCACAGAGCTTGAAATCCACACGATTCGTATGCGTTCTATCTGTGTCTCTTTCACACAAATTAAATTTTTACGTTTCTCTCCTGAAAATATCTGATCCCTCAATTTATGAACCGGGATTTATCCTGTCCTCTCTCACGAAATTCCCCTCGGGATTTAACTGATGAGACCTTTTCAAGAACGTTCCATTCAATTTGGATTAATTCAGGAAAAAAAGCTGTGTAGAACTGCAGCTGAATTTCTCTTCTTATTCACCTGCAGTTCGGTTTCTCCACTTAACTGCCAGAAACACTCAGTGATATCATTTTAGAGATACAATTTCCTTAGTTACACAGGTAAAGTTTGGATCTTGACTATGTGGGACATGATAGCCAGAAACCAGTATCCACCACTCCTCTCTCCATCATTACTACCCCTCAAGTTTAAAGGTGAGAACTTCTCGAAGGTTTGACCAATCCAAATTTTTGATGAGATCGATAGTGTTTGAGAATACAAGATTTTCCCTCTCCAAAAACCCATCCTCGGGATCTAAATTAACACCGTTAAGACGGCCCATCATTCAGGTTTAAACTGTTTTAAGGTACTTCCTTGGTGTCACTCAATGTTTGTTCCAACTTGAAAGTTCAGGTCGACTTTCTTATCAAATTGTTATGATAAGAGCTGTACTCCAGTTAACCCATGGATATTCATGAACTCCAGAACTCGACCAGGCAGTTGGAACAAGGATTCCAGTTCTTATCAGACCAGTAAACTTGATCACAAACCAGTTGGAACGGACGAATGTTCGACAAGAGTGCGCAAGATGGCTCTGCCGTCGATTTGGATTCCCAAATCTTATCAAAAATTTAGATTTGTCAAACCTTCAAGACGTTCTCACCTTTGAGAAAATATTTCTTCAAGAGTTCTTCAACAGTTTTCTTCACCATTTCTTCAAGAGTTTTGAGAAAATATTTGACTTGACAAGGAACCACAGCTTGTTGAAGCAAACCTATCGTCAGCTTGAACTATGCAGGGCAAGATGCCCGGAAACCCTAAATTCACCCCATCATCGGTCAGATCCACAAAATTACAAAAACTCATCATTCAGATTACATTGACCCGACAAAAGATACCAACCCAACACAACAATTTATAGGATGAATCTCATCCATGCCTGACTAACAGAAAAGTGATGGAAGTCGTCTTCAAATAGCAAGAAACAGGAAAGAGCCAAATTTCATGACTCTGACCAATGCTGGTATGAATGATATAATTATTGATTGAACTTATAATGAATGAATAAACTTTCACTACTTCATCCACATCCCCCCAGAAAAATTGTGAAACCTCATGCAAATTTATTCAAAATCATCTTGGAGCGACAGAGAATTTTCGTCCATTGCCCCATGCAATCGAAAGTAGCCGTAAAGATGGCTCAGTCGCCTGCCAATTTGTCAACAACCTCGTTCGAACGGCTGAGTTAGTACCCGCTAAAACTGTCAATCCCCATCGAAGACCCAATAAAACATCCGATGCAAATTTCTCCGACCTCAATACTCTTGCGCAACAGATGGGACACCCTACTTCTTTTTCATGATTCGAGAATATAGAAGTTTATCTTTATTGAGCAAGGTCTCTTAACCGAGTCTTATCTTACGCCGTTGCTCAAACATTTCGCGTAAGATTCGCCTTCGTAGCATTAATTAAGAACGAGTTCGCGTGTCTCGGCCCTCGCATGAATTACTTGTCCTTTTATTACACAAGTATTTTTGTCGCCGTTATTTTCACTTGTCTCGATGAAGCCGTGTTAACGCGAAGATCATGCGATGCATACAATCTAGAAGGTGCACTCTTTTTGTTGACACAGTTGGTTATGGATCAGTTCAAGCAGTAATTTTATGGTAGATGACGATGCAAATTCACCCAACCAACCGTGCAAGTATCGGAGGCAGAACTTCAACAGTTTAGCTATGCGAATTTTATACAATTATATTCATGGAAATCCATTTCAGACCATTCCAAAACCGTTCCTGAAGTTTAACATTTTTCATAATTCTGATTCAGATTCGATCGACGGTATATTAGATTGGTACGGT
>JAEMON010000003.1:19623799-19635253 GCA_030264115.1 Lygus lineolaris | reverse complement strand
AAAAAAATAAATGAAATAAAAAAGTAAATCAAGTTGTAGCAAAAACTGTGCGTAAACTTTGGCCGACCATCTTCTAACGAACCGAGTTTCTTCCAATTTTAGTCATCAATCGACGAACAATTGATTCGTTTCTAACGTCTCTTCGACCCATGATCGGCCTATGTTTACGCACAGGTTTTACAACACACATTAAAAGGAACCCATGCGTCACTGAGAAAATATTACGCTTAGGTCTACGAATCTGCGGGAGAAGAAGGCTAAGTGCGGTGTTCAGTTTTTTATCTCAGATTTGGATTAAACATCATGAAACACCTCAAAGAGCCAATTTTCAGTTGAAAATTCCTTTTCCGCTCAAAGGATACTTCAAATATTTTTTGTACATTTTTGGAAAGCTGATAGGTACTGAGATTCAAATTTCAAAATGATTTGTTGCCAACACACAGGTATCTAACACACGTAAAATCGGAATAACACGTGATTTATAACAGAATGGGAAAATTACGGCTGGTTGGCCCGGAAAATGAATTGAAAGGGAGCGCGTGACGTCATTTAGGTTCCTCAAAAGGGGGACCCGCCTAGGCAGGCGGAGGGTCGGTGACGTCAGTTAGGTCCAAATTACGAGTGCCATTTTCGGTAAGTTTCAATCATAGGATACCCCTCATATAGCACCTTTTTGGAGAGCCCTCATTAAGCTCTTTCAAATTACGAAATAAAAATAACCATGCAAGTTCTCCATTATGATTGACAGTTGAGGTCATCCAAGTCCATTCTTCTCAAGCCTAAGAACAGTCGAGGATCTCATTGAAAGAGTATGGGGACAGTTCAACAAGACTTGCTTTGATCATTTTCTTAAAACCAGTGTCAGTGAACTCTTTGATCTTGTTTGGCAGGCATTGTAGTTGGGACCATTGTAGTTTATATCAATTGTAGATGTAGATCAAGGTAGCCATTCCATAGATCCAGTTAACCATTTCCATAGATACAGGTAGCCATTCCGTGATGCTGGTAGCCATTCCGTAGATCCACGTAGCCATTTCTATAGATTTAGGTAGCCATTAACATAGATCCAGGTAGCCATTCCGTAGATCTAGGTAGCCATTTCTATAGATCTAGGTAGCCATTTCTATAGATCCAGGTAGCCATTGTAGTCTAAATCTATCTCGGATTTGGACCACTAAAGAACAACCATGAACGTAGCTAATTATGCTACAGTCCTATACGTGGCCACACGCACTCTCAACGATGATCATAAAAGCTCATCAATATTTAGCTTCGGCTGATGACAACAGAATCGCGTTGTTTGCGCTGTTGTGTTTGATTACGCCCATCTCTCTCATCAGTCAAAGGACAACGAATGATCAATTACAGCCGCGGAAGACATTGAGCGCCGGGTTTCGCGAATGGCCACTCCATCAAGAAGACATCTCAATCGGAGTCTCGACTCCAGACATAACTCTCGCTCCTCATTGGTATGCTGCCTGTACCTTTCATATCCACTTTTACATATTTCACATCCCCGAATTAAGAAATCGATGATAGTAACTATTGGCGGAAATCGCAATGAATGACAAAACCGCCAGGCGCCCCGCTGTCGCGCCCACCATTGTCGCAGTAGGATGTCTTCATACCTCGTGAATTTTTCTCTCCCTAAACATGACCTTAACTCCCGAAACATTGATATTCCTAGAGGTATAATATAGTTGGTACATGATCACTTTTTACGTGTTTCCTGTCGACAGCCCGAGTCCATAGTTTATAAAATATATACATATTATTATATATAACCGCCGGAATCACCTCGTCAAGGTTGAAAGACCCCTGAGTGGGCTTCATTAACACTGTCGGGCGGGGCCTTGTGATTTTCTATGGCTCGAATATTCATGAACCAACACGAGTCCGACACCAAAATATCAACCGCCGAAGCGGATATTACGCGTGCGCGTTGTAAAGAAACCTCATTATCCGATTAATGAATTTTCGTGGTAAAAATAATCTCGTGTCGAAGTAAAAGTTGTTTAAATATCGTGTAATACAGGTACAAGGTTGAGTAGACGATTAGGATAATCTCATCCACAGGCGCCCAGAGAGTGTTTTAAGATGGAATTAGAGATTTCAATTCAATATTGATTCCAATGAAAACAACAACAAAGTTCTCAAGAAATTTGAAAAATCAGCAATTTGTACAATGGCAAGTTGTGATGAACTATACACCAGCAACTGAAGTAATGGCCTCCGACAGCGCATTCTTCTGGCGAAGGCCCAACTACTTATCTACTGAAATAGTTCCCTATAGATTTTCCCTTTTCCCTCTTTTGAAATGGCATCCTGCTAAAAAAAAAAAAAAAAAAAAAAAAAAAAAAAAAAAAAAAAAAAAAAAAAAAAAAAAAAAAAAAAAAGAGAGACTCGCACAAGAACTATTTTACAACTTACTGCACTGTCACTGAACTTTAATTTCAACTCAAGTATTGGAAAAAACTGTTAATAACGAGTGCTTGTTGAAATTGAAAGACAAAACGCGAGGGTCAAACGGCAAAAGCAGCAAGATGGCGGTAATGAGAAAATAGGAATCAAATAGTACCTACTGCCAACTTACAACACAGAAATCCCTAACCAAGTGGCACTCTTGAAATGATAGATTTAACCATAGATACATACGAGTACATTTTAAATCAAAAATAAATTATTCGATTCAATCAATAAATACAAAAGCTTTGAGAAAAACCTAGTTCAATCGAAAAATTGAAAAAAAAAACACGAAATAATGAAATTAATGGAATACCTAGGTAGCTAATTGAAAAAATAATGAAAATTAATGATGAAATAATGAAATAAAATAATTGAAAAAATGAAAAATTGAAATGAATTAAAATTGAAAAAATTGAAAATTAAAATGAAAAATTAAAATTAAGATTTAAAAAACTGAAAATGAAAAATTGAAAAATAATAAAATGAATGAAATAATTGAAAAAATAATGAAAATTAATCATGAAATAATGAAATGAAATAATTGAAAAATCTAACTTAAATCATGAGATAAATCAGGGGAAAAAAAGTTCAAACAACACCAACAACTCAGTTACTTCTCAACATTTTTCAACGTTTTCAAACTGTTCTTTTGCAATTGTTTCTACAGCCGCTCTGAACCGAAGAAACAACATTATTTTAGGGCTTTCAAAGTCCAGAAAAATGGCTTGGACGCCTGGTAATCTTGTTGAATCGTTGTTTCAACGCCTTCGCTAAAACTTGCCTGAATTTTAAGATAAGAATTCACGTTTCAAGTCTTCTGTTTCAACTCGAATGCACACAAGTTATCGCCTCAGTAACCCAGTTTTTTGCAACTCGAGACGAGTCCGGTTTTGCAACGCCGAAAAAAAACCCGAATTCGGACTCGGCCAAATCGAGAATTTTATTTATTTTTTCAACCCTCACCGAGGAGTGGAGGCGCCGAGGCTGAAAAGCACCTGATTGGTGGTCCATCTCAACGTCCAAAAGCTAACTAATGATAAGTGTAATTACTCACGGGCCGAAGCCGAAGACCACGCCTTGAGGGACCGACGTAGGACCAACCGCAATTTTAATACTCTCTCCTTCGAGGGATCACCGCCATTTTCAGTGGCGTCGTCGATAATTATTATTTCACGAAGAACCTTTTTTAGGTTGTTCATTAACGCGTTCTTTTTTTTATATACATTTAAAGGTGTTTCATAGGTGTGGTCCCTACTGGAAATTTGAGTCCCGGATCGGTCCAGTTCTTCGGGTGAATCGTGACTTGTCTTCTTCGTAACTTCGAAATCTTTCCTTTCCTGAAGTTCTCTTTTTTTTCTCTCTTCGAAAAAAGGGTTTCACGTGATAGTGGGATAGTATTTCCCGTTTTGTTTAGGATCCGAGGCGAAGGCACTTTTAGGGAGATAATTACGTAAAGGATCGCCGGGGAAGGATGGGGTTGATTGAGGAGGTGTCATATTGAAAATGGTGGGTTGAGTTTCGCTCATTTAGTGGAGAATTCGAAAGAAAAAACCCAATCGCCGGGTCTATTCATCATAAACCATCCAACTGCTTGTTATTTGAAGCTGATAGCTTGATGTTTCAACTTTTCAACGAATTCCGTTTCCTATTCCAACTCTATCTGACATCCATTACGAGCTAAACCTCACCCAACCCCGTAAAACAAAGGATGATGAGGTTAAATCACACGTACTTTAACACGTGACACGGCTGTGACCTCAGATGTGAATAGGGAATTATCATCAATTTTTTAATTTTTTTGTCTGCGAGATAATGACTCAAAAGAAACAATAATGAAGTCGTAAGGCAAAAATAGCGTATCTTTAATTTTAGAAAATTTATTGAAATATGTATTATTGTAAGTTGGCGGGAAAGTGACGTTGAAAAGAGTGTCGTAGTTCATTGGCCAATTCCGTCCAAGATGCCAACCGAACAACACTGTTTGGGCTCCTGATTGGTGAGAATAGAATTTACATAACTATTGAATTGATTGAATTAATCAATATTAATTAATTTTTAATTAATTATTTAAATTGTTAATATTTTAACTGCTCTCAATTCTCCGGCTCAGTTCTTTTAGTGTAACGTAATTAAGGGTTTTTAAGAGCCTCTGAAATTCTGCCTGTTATTCAAACAGCTGAGATTTTACTCCAAGTTTCTCTACACTCGAACGAGAAACTATTTACTTCTTAGTATTAGCAGTATTATTTTATTCCAAATAACAATACTAAGACAGAAAATGTGATTTTCTCGTACACGATAATTCCGTGATTAGTAGGTAATGACCAGTTTCCACGAAAGGTTGGTGCCTCGGCATGTCCATGAAAGAAGGAGTCTCCTTCTTCCATGGCGAAATCTCCTTCTTCCATGCCAGTAGTTTTGGTGCTCTCAGTACATCCTCCTGCCATATTTTTTCTCTATGAAGCAGGTAAAAGGAGAGAAAACCTCCACCAGATCTTATGTGATTTCAATTTTTTTTTTTTTTTTTTTTTTTACATTTTCATGTCTTAGCTCTGGTACATGAACTGAAAATTGCTCACGAATAGTTACAAAGAAATGCTCAGGGATACTTTTCGTGATGCGTCACCTGACTCCAACCAACTTTGTGTCAACTGATTCCATCTTGGCATCACCTGACACCATTTAGAGTGTCATCAGATTCCATAATGGAGTCACATGGTGGTTGGGTTTGCCTATTCTGTTTGTAGATATGGAGGTTTTTGAGGGGCGAAATAACACTGGCTCTACTCTGGTTATTGGTTTTATTTAACATTCGTCGTTCTGTAGCTTAGCGGTTTCGCCTCTATAGGGCCTCATCAGAGCTACAAAATAACACAAAAATAAATAAATAAAATACCTACCTAGCAGGTTTCATAGCAGTTTGGATCAGGTAAGCTGTTTTCCCCCTAATATAATGTAAGTTAGCTCACTTAGGGTAGGTACCAGTACTGGCCTAGTTATTTTTGGTTAGTTTCTACTGTAGATTTGGATCAGTGATAGCTACTACGCATGCGCAAACTTGATTTTTTTCTTTCGTAGGCATGATTCCGAAACTATTCTATCAATTTCGGTGATTCTGATTCGTCCATGTTAGAAAAGTGAGGAAGTTACTGCCCACCCTACTTGGTAGACGTTTTTCGCGAACTGGAGGTCATCCTGTAGTTGATTGTACCTAAACGGTCAAAAAAGATTGTAAATTTAATCAATATTAAATAAATTAAAATATAAAAAAATAATATACCTAATTGAAAATAATATATAGGTAAACATTATAAATAAAAATAAATAAAAACGTTAAAAATAATATATAAACTAAAAACTAAAATAAAAATATAATATAAAAATAATAAAAATAGAAATAATACATAATTTATTATACATATATATATAATTTTAAAATATATTAAAATTCTAAATTTTATAATTTTCGGTCATTATATCAATGAGTTACTGTCGGATACAATGTTTGATGTCTGGAAAATCGATCGACGATGTAAAATTCGATGAATTTTCTATCGTTATCGATGTTCCATATCGATAGGGAGAGACCTGATGGAAGAGGAAGAAGAAGAGGATGAGGAAGAGGAAGATTTCACTACAAAAACGGCGTCCGTAGTAGGAAAAATGAAAGGAACGGCGATAATAATATAATAGACGGTGGAAGGAGAAGAAAGGAAGAGGAGGATGAGAGGGCGGGCTATCGGTGATCGAGGAGGGGGCGCCACCGTAACAGGGAGGTGGTGCGACCTAGCGGACCATTGGCGAACCCGTTACGGTCCTCCGCTTCCCCTCCGCCCACCAACCCAAGGGTGACGTCACTTTTTTCACAGTTAACCCTCCCTCTTGGCCTTGGAGGGGTGGGGAGGGGAGGGGGAACGGCGCAGCGCCGTCGCGGTGGGCGCCGTTGGCCTCAGTCGCTTCATCTCTTCTCGACCGGACGGTCCGCTCGCTCAAGTCTCCCCTCAGCACACGCGAGATCGGTTTTTGAAAATACATTTTTCCTAAAATCCACGACAATAACAATTTTCCTTGATTTATTCGTCTTTTCATCAATTCATCTCTTCCTATCTTATTACCTACTTATATTTATATTTATTGTTACTTATTAAGATTTCTGTTCATACCATCCGAATTTTCGCTTCCTCTAAACATCAAAACCATTCTATTTAGAATATATCATCTTCAGGTGAAGAATAATGTATTCTTCAATTTTAAAGTATTTGTAGAGAATGCCCTTCAGCTAATTTTCGAAGAAAATATAACTATTGCAATGGTTTCAAAAATTTTGTAATGCAAATTTTTGAAAATTTTCCTCATGGAAATCCGTTTCAGACCATTCTAAACCGATTCCTGAAATTAACACTTTTTCATATAGGTATTCATATATATATGTATATATGTATGTGTGTATATGTATATATATATATGTCACTCCAGACGATATCTGCCCGAAAATGGCGCTAAAAATCGGAAAAAATTTCGAAATGTCAAGAATATTAAAAGAAAGGTTACGTTCGTTGGCCGGAATTTTGGAGTACTCCAAGGGTTCAAATTTTGAAAATTTAGAGTCAAAAATCGCAAAAAACGTGTTTTTTGGTGTGATTTACCATCCTAAACATAGGAACATATGGTATATTTGGAATCAGCGTGAAATTTCCTATAAGAATCACCCACCAAATTGGTTAAAATTATTCTTCAACTCAATGAGTTGATAAGCGAATTTTCAAAGAATAATTTTAACCAATTTGGTGGGTGACGCTGCATGAAATGAACTTTTTTAGTATACTTGGGTGATGAAAAAAACGTCTAGAACAGACCCAATCTCTTTTTTTGATGATATTTAGCAAAATTTGTCCGAGGAAAAATCTACCAAAAAAAGCTCCTTTAGGTGAACGAATTTTTGACATTCCTCGCCATTTCGAAATCGAGCTATTCTGTAAATATTTGGTATAATTACTTCTATATTGTACTTTTAATACTTAAGACAATATCTTCCCGGCACCCAAGCGAATTTGAGAAAACTGAGAAATTCAGCAGAAAATTTGAGAAATTCAGTGTGACAAAACGCCCCAAAATCATGTAACATAGGTGGGTAGATGGTACGAGTCGTTTGTTTCTTAGATTTTGGAGAACGTCTGGATGGTGATGAGAACAACGGACGAAAAATCAATCGATATTATTTGGAGTATGCGAAGGTACCTTCAAACGTATTAAGAATAAAGGAAATTATTTATCTGTAGCAATCACAATGGTTTATTATTAAAACTGAACCGCCATGACTCAGATAATCATGGAAACATCAAAAAGATATTGGAAAACATCAACCGCGATTGAATCATAAGAAAACGTCCGAAGCACCTCTTTAATACGATTCGAGTACGAAGTCAAACGGACATCAAAGAGTACAATTAAAGACTTAATTACAGGAAAGATACCGATTTATTGTGATTAAACAGGTGAAGTAGTCGAGTTTCACACAGAAGAAGGCGAGTCGAAAAAACTACGATCGTATGTGATCGTTTCGCAAAACATTGCAGTATTAGTGGGAAAATAGACGATCATTCTTCCATGTGAATGAAGGTGGTTTCAGAGCCGTAAAGTTTATGGCGGATGGGAAAGCTGATCTTAATAGTCTTTTTCTATTGAAACGGTAAATAAAGACGTTTTTTCCCCTCCCGGAATTTACGTTGACGGATCGACTTTCACTTTCTCATTGGATCCGATCCGAGGGTTCGATTTGGACGACCGACTACGATATGGTTACTTTTACCGTAAATAACTCATAATTCGCCGAAAGCCTTATCTGGTGGAGATCACCGTGGTTAGTACTTGGATGGGTGACCGCCTGCTTGGGACCACTCATCTCAGTATCTTCGAGTCGGGCCGTCGGCGATCCTCGAAGAAGTGAGGCAACGAAGGCGGGATTTATATAAAGTCCTCGAGTTTCAAGGAGACCTTGGAATGGCCTCCTCGAAATTTGGAATAGGGATTCGGCTTAAGGAATACTTGAAGACCATCTCAAGGTCTCCTTGAAACTCGAGGACCGTCTATAAATCCCAGCCTAAAGTACAATTTCATTTTTTAGTGTACAATTTGGTTTGGAAGATGGTCACTTCTGTTAGGAAAATGTCCAATTTGGTTTGAAGAATGTTCAATTTGGCTTGAAGAATGTCCAATTTGGTTGGAAAAATGTCCAATTTGGTTTGGAAAATGTCCAATTCGGTTTGGAAAATGTCAATTTTGTTTGGAAAATGTCAAATTTGGTTTGGAAAATGTCCAATTAAGTTTTCGAAATGTCCAATTTTGTTTTTGAGATGGTCTCCTCAAATTTGGAATACGGATTCGGCTTAAAGAATCCTTGAAAACCATCTCAAGGTCTCCTCAAAACTCGAGAAACGTCTATAAATTCCGCACAAAGTAGCCAAGAGCGAAATCATCAGATCCTCCTTTTGAAATGAGCGAATTTCCTTGAAATGAGTGATTTCCTTGAAATGAGTGAATTTCCTTGAAACGGGTGAATTTCCTTGAAATGGGTAATTCCCTGGAAATTCGAATTCTCAGCTCCTAATGTAGGCTCCTACATACCGATTTCACTCAAATTCGGAGGGTAGTTGGGGACTGACTCCAAGGCGACCCAAGACACACTTCGATGATTTCTAGTGCGAAAATGAAAAAAAAAAAGGTTGTTTTCTGGGGAAAAAAAAGAGCGAGTAGGTGACTCAAATAGTCTTTGTATTTATTAATTTTTTTAATCCTTAAAATTCTCCAAAAGTCAAAAACACATTATATTTACAGATTTATATTTACACATATTATATCCAGAACATTCTGAATGATTTCGACTGTACGCAACTATTATACTTCACGAATAAGAAAGAATTTTCCGTTTCCAGCAGCTTCGAACGGTTCTGTGTTCCTCTTTTTGTAGGAACAATATTTTTTTTAATCAATATTTTCTTCTTTTTTTTCAATATTTTTTAAAATTATTTTGTTCATGAAATTAAATCAAATTTCTGTTCGTGTTTATTCATTTTTCTGGTTGATGAATTGATAGGAATTTTTCGTCCCCTGTTTAGAGCGGTAGAGATATTTTTGGAAATTTGACGCTGATCGCAAATATACCGATATATTGAGGTCCCTTGGTAGAGTTTTACGGGGTTTTTCAAGCAAAAACACTCAAAAAACTCATAAAAACTGGGATTTTCCGGACGAAACTATACCTATAACACTTACCGGAGACCCTTCATGATGTAGCAGGTACACTCGTGATTAGCTTCTAATTTAATATAAGACTCGGCCAACGACAAACGTTTGACTACTACTCATTTCGAGGCCTCACTGTGGATACCACCTCAATTTATTATAACTAGATTTGATTAATTGATGGGTCAACATCAGATTTACCAATAAATGTCACCCACACTGAAATACAGATTACATTAAATTACATTACGAAAAATGTAAGCCAGGTGCTCGGGTATAAAACGTGCTGCTACCGAATCGATTATGATTAACGGCTGACGCAACAAACATCCATAACGACGAACTGTGGCCAAAATGGGTTTTTTCTAGTCAAAACTATGTTAAAAAAAAAGAATCGAATTGAAAAGAATTGATCTTTGGGAATCGATGAATCGAAAGTTTTAAATAGAAAAGATCGATAAATCGGCTCAAAAGAATCGATCTTTGTGAATCAATCTTCCGATTCTCCTATTCTGCTCAAGCTTTCAAATGACTGCTGTAACTCCTCTCTTCACTACTTCCGAAATTTGTTTTTTCGACGTTCTTCTTGTTCACGACTGAAAGAAGGAAAACTTTGAAAAATCAACAAAAATCATGGCGGATGTGAAGTGAGCTGGCGTTGGTCTCATTCGACGCGGTCTTCTCAGCTCTTCGTGTTTCCTCTCGTACCAAAACAATTTAGGGCGGCTCCAATGACCAAAAACTTGAATTTTCCAGGTGAATTTATTTTTATTCATTAAACGAATTTAAATGAATGGATATAAATGAATTTTATTTATTTATTTCCATTTATAATTTTTTTTAAATTACCTAAGTAATTAATTTATTTTTTTCTATTTTAGGTAGGTATAGGAATTTTTTTTTCGCTATAGGAAATAAACTCGTATTAATTATAGGCATTTATTTATTTCAGCTAAGTATGAGAATTTAGGTATATTTTAAATACCTATAGTAATTTCGCCTTATTTCAACATTCTCTGTGGTTTCCGAGGTCAGATGATCGACTTTTTGACCATTTAACGTGGCTGAGTGAAAGCCGTGGAACTCAGTCATTATGGTCACTATTAGGTACACGGAAACTCCATTTAAGTGCCGTAATAATTAGAAAATTATTATTTTGACGAGGAAAAAACGCATTTTTATAGACGAACCGAGGGTCACACGATCGATCAAAATATGAATCGAATCGAAATGAGTTTTCTCCATCGGAAAAATACTTGAAACGAGTAAATTCTTTATAAATAACGCCGTCATTCAAATACCGACAACTCATTCATAGGATTGCATTTTTTATTTTAGAACCGTCAATTATCGCCGAGTTTTCTTTTCGGTTGTCCCCAGACTGACAACCTGTCTCAAATACCGAATTTACGTGCTGATAATTACTATGACGAGCGGTTTTTTCAACGGCGATGACGTTTTTTACGAATATTTTACGGTCTTAGTCGTTAAAATGCGCTCGTTGTAGAAAGAAAAAGAATAATTTCCTTTGAAACTTGTGAAACTGCATTGAACTTGGAAAATGGTGAGAAAACCTGAAATCCGAAAGCGGTGTTTTTTCGTTTCATTTAACAAAAATGACAAAAAAATCAATTTCCGGTCGATTGCAACAGGTACTTTCCTTTTCAACTTGAGGTGGGCGGAGGAAAGTAAAAACCCCCTAATCAATTTTGGAATTGATTTCAAGACGAAGCGATCCAAATGATT
>JAEMON010000003.1:19565404-19585498 GCA_030264115.1 Lygus lineolaris | reverse complement strand
ACTGCTCAATAGTATACCTACCATGTTGTAGTGCATTCTTTTCACATTATTAGTTCATTATGGTTACTTGTTATATTAGTTTATAACTTAGCGTAATAAATCAGATTTCCTTGACACTACAATGGTCTAGTGATCATGGGATGTTGTGATAAAATGAGAGCATTCCAAAAAGTGGTGAACGATTTTCCTGCTATTAAAACTAAGGGAGGTACTCTTCGCTAGTAACGCATTGGTTGTACGTGAAAATCAATACAAAAACAAGAAACCTTGCATTTGTATAGTAGAAATTCTCGTACTCACGTAGGCCAGCCAATAGACATATCCATGTCAAAATTTACGATGGAAATCCATTCGTTTCAGACCGATCAAAAAATATCTATGGATCATCATATCGTATGCGAATGAAGCGAGCAAATCATTTATGTTTGTACCTAATGTAAGATTAATTTTTTATCTGAAGAACACCTCGTTTCTTCTCTTTCACACTTGGGCTATAATAGCCTCGGTAACCAGATACGGTAAGATTGCTTGTTCGGCTGTTCGCCTGAAGAGCGTTGGAAACTTGGGACCTAAAACGTCCGTTACTGTATAACTCTAAAGTAAATTATGCCAATTTTTTGTTAAGCAACGTGGGTGATTGAGGTACATCTGGGCATTAATATTTTGTTTTGAAAGTTCAATAAACACTAGTTGGTAAGTGGTGTAAATATGTCCGAAAAATGCACTATTTTTGCCAAAAAATTAAAAAATTGCATCAGTCGGAATGAATCAGAAGTGTCACTATTCAATTCGGAAAATTTCGTGGAAAACAATACCTCCTCCAGCCTTGGTAAGGTTGCCAACACCAATAAACACTTACCTAATTGCCCGGAAAACCCCACGTTTTTTGCATTCACACGCAATTTTCTCCCTTATTATTAGTGCACCGAAATTGAAAAGTAGGTACGTGATACACCGTTAGAGAGCTGAGACCGTGAGACAATTTTGTCCTTGTCAGTGCCCAGCCCAATAGTGTTGATTCAGAAGAGAACGGACACGTGAACGAAAAGCCGAATTTCGCAAAATCCTCAAAAATTCAAAATTTGGGCTGAATTTTGAGCCTTAAAAATCTGTTGTTGAAGATATTCAGTTGGCCTATCTCACAGAAAATGTAACACTCTTTTCAATGGAATATTTACTTTTCATTTTAAACTGTAAGTTAAGGGAGTTTTAATGACGTAAGGTTGAATGAAAATATAAAACTTGAAATTGGAAGGAACTCACGAAAACAAGAGGTAAAAAAAATTGATGAGACACTTTTTGTTGGAAATCATCTGTAGAAACCTGAAGTTTGTTTCAACTTAGCTGTAGATGCCCTGTAGCTGTGTACCTACGTACCTATCCCTATCATATGAGCCAAATTACATTCTTCTTTACTTCGTACGATGTATTAATACAGTATAAAGGGAGAAGTTTATTGGAATTATGTTCCATATTCATTTATTATTGTGAATACCATTCAGCCTGATTAAATTGCATACAACGGTTGATTGTGTTTTGTAAATTAATAATACTATGATTTCTTAATTAATGTCAAATAAAATATTTTTATCTACCTATCTATACCTACTTCGTAAGTACTTATAAATTGTTTCACGTGTACGATGGTTGCAGGACGATTATGAAATTCTAGAAGAAATTAATTTAACGTCACCTCAAATTCCATAAACCACACAAGGAATTCGCATTCATTCCGGCAAAGTATTCGTGTCGAATTGCCAACACTTAAGACAGCTGCTAATAAGGATAAAAACCAACAAATGATGTCATCTTTATATCGTTCAGAAATGCCGGTATTTTAAAACGATTCTTCCGAACATTACGAGCTAGTATATAAAAGGAAGGATTTCTCGCGTAGGTAGCCATCTTATTAAAACTATATCTGGCTCAATTTATAAAATGCGCATAAATTAGGCACGGTAAGCTATTAAAACGGGATTTCCGCGATTTTTTGTAGGTATTTCTGTATTACTCGGTGAGTCAAGAAGCGGCGCGATCGCTTTGAAAAATATAATTGAATTCACGGAGAGGGGCATATCGGATGTTACTGTTAAAAGAAATTGTGCTAAATGGCAAAGCATTCCTTATTCTCTATTTCTGCCAGGTGCGACCCGTTATGGGAGGTTTAAGTCCTTCCACGGTATGAAGAGATAATTATTCTCTAAATGAAAATTGCCTTGCGTCACTCGGACAAGCGGTTTTTCTTACGTCACCGAAGGCTGTTAATCTTCACGTACACCTGTGTTTGACTCACGGGCCTCCCGTGAAAAGACTTCCACCAAGAAGAGATGGAACGGGAGGGGTAAAACGTCCAATAAATAACGTCCATGGCGAAGAAATACCTACTCTCCGGAGTTATATCTTTTCAATGGCTGTCCCTGATGCGGCCACAAACCAAATAGTTATGAAGAGCAATGAAAATCTCGTCGGATCCCCCTTTTAAACTCCCGAGTAATGGCGCTACAACTATCTTATATGGCCGACTCTGACTTTATAGATGCCATGCGTGGATTTATTGCGCAACTATCAGTCGGTAATCAATTTACATCGGACGAACGCATTACGAGTTTATTGTGATATACCGAACGAAATGAATTTTCGTGAGGGGAAGGACCCATCAAGCTATGAAGGAAGCCGTTTCTTGATCGCGGGAGGAAGGCGAACGGTTTTACGGTTTCGGCATTGAAAGACTTACGTCATTACTGGCTTTGAGGAACGATTTAATACTGAAGCACAAGCTATCGAATTTATTTGTTGGCCATACACCTTATTATACCAGTGTGGTGGAGGAAAGTGGAGCATAGAACAGCCTGTTATGAACTGGGAGAAGTACCGTCTTTTGATTACAGGTGCTTATGGTTCAGTCATCAGCTGCAGCAGCGGCTTACAGACTACTTGGATTGGGTGACTGGGGAGAAACACCCTTCAGGGGCCATGCAGGTATTCTACGGATAGCTGGGCTAGACATTATTGGTATGAGAAGTGATTCTACTGTGCCGGTATATGATTTTGGATCACCCACAGAGATGAGTGGACGGGGACGAGGCCTCCTGACCACGCTGGGGACGTGGTCATCTTCATTGATGACCCCAGTATGGGAGGGAAGGCATCGGAAGCTGGTGTCAGTGGGGTGAGAGGTCATGGCCACTAGGTGTGCACGGCACTGTATAACAGGCAGAACTCTTCGCAATAAGTAATGCGCGACAGAGAATCAGAGGAAGAATGTGTGTTTATTTTGTATGATGTATGATGACAATAAACTCATTCATTCATGTCAGAAGGAGAGACATTCGAATTTTTTCAGAAAACCCTAGCAGAAGACAGAAGACCCTTGCAGCTGTCCAGACCAGGCCATGTCTGGTTAGGGAATGCTGGTAGGTGTTGAACGCTCTGGAGAGAGAGAACAAAGTCACCTTGAAGTGGGTTCCAGGGCACTCAGGAGTAGAAGGTAACGAACGGGCAAACAGTCTAGCAAGACATGGAGCAGCAGGAAAGTTTGTTGGACCGGAGCCTGTCTTGGGGTATAGCCAAAGGCTCGGTTAGAACTGTCCTGTGGCAAAGGGTGTTTGAAGGACACAGCAGTCATTGGGAAAACATCCCAGGACAAAGGTTTGGCGAGGAGATGATTGCAGCACTCTCTAGGAGAAGCGTAGCTGCACTGGAACCACCTAGGAGAAAAATGAGACTCCCGGTGGGGAAGGTGACTCGGCACGGGTGCTTCCGTATAAGCAGCTGAACAGGATTGCGGTTTTTACAGGTGACCCATCCTGCAGGATCTGTGGTGAAGAGGACGAAACTGCCTCTCACATTTTTTTTCGAGTACCCAACTCTCGATGCAAGACGATTCAGAATCTTCGGGAGCTTAGACCCCGGGGAATTCGCTTCAGACAACAACCTAATAGTGGGGACCACAGGTCTTTTGGAGGGAGTAGACTGGTCCCAAAGTCTATGGGCTATAGGCACAATAAGCCACGGTTTAGGTTCGGTGGAGAGGGCCTGGTCCCCTGCTTGACCCTGCAAGCAATCTAATCTAATCTCTTCAATGCCATAATGTCTAACCTTCATTCTAGATTTCAGTGGAATCGCAGAGTCACATTGAATCAACTAGCTGGTAAACCCCTGCGTTGCACAGGATCGTGTTTATTGTTCAGTAGAATCAATACAAACATTGTGTAAATTGGGCTAATAATACATGAACAAATTGGAAAACAATAATAAACAAATTGGCTATATAATCCAAAAATATATAATACTCTTCATATTATTGTTATTGCTTGAATCGAAATTCTATTCTTTCCATTAAAGGTATAATTAGTTCAAGATCATGACCATACGATCTCATCACTGACCATAGATTGGTCTGTGTATCAAGATAGCTAGTGCACAAAATTAGGGTCGCGAAAGTCAGTGAAGCTGAGTATAACAGTCGTTGTTATGTAATAAAAGATAGAGGGATAATATCGACAAGGGAAGCCGCAATCTGATGGTCAAGAGAGCCAGGAAAAAACCATCAAGCACAGCGCGATTGTCCGGCACTAGTTAACAGGTAGTTTACCCTGTTGCCTTGAGCTTATAACCATTTTAATGTTATCAGTAAAAGTGATTGTACATCTTGTACGAGACGATGCTACAAGAAGGATCCTCATTGGCGGTTGTAGCCCGACCAGATAACACGAACGCCTCAGGGAGCTCCGAGCTGCCTCTGAGACTATCAGCCAAGTCGATCGTGTTCCCCACACAACAGGAAACCAACTCCTTCGCGTTTTTTTTATCTGATGATTTTATAGATTATGACTAATCGCGAGAACCGATAGTGAGGGGATAAGGCGCGAAAAAAATAGGCGTCAATAAAAGATAGAACAGAAAAAAATGAAAATAAGGTGTAACATGTAGTGCGTGATACCTTTCGATATGAAGGGGTCAAAAGTCGGCTAGAAAATGACCCCCGGTGAGAAGGATATGGGTAAAAGGAAATGATTTATTTTTACACCTTGGAAAATGTGATGTAATAAAGTTGTGGAAAAGGTAGCCTTCTCAGTGATTGGCCTTGCTATTGTTTCAAGAGGTAAAAACTGTTTCGAGATCACATATCGAGATAAGTCTATTCTCGACACACCCCTACGACCCATCTCAAGGGCGTAGATGAAGACGTGGTCCGCAGTTTTTGGGCTGACGCGGAATACGAAAAAACGCGTCACGAAGTTTTTATTCAGTTTTCGAAACAAAGAGCCGTTCGATCATTCGGAAGGAATACGGGAGAAATTACTTATATACGTCTGGTCTCCCCGAAAATGGATCCCGCACGATTGCATTTCGGAGGTCGGAAAGTCGGAATATATAAATAAATATTTCATGAGACCTTAGTTTATTCGTAGAAAACAATGCGTTGTAACCATCTCGTAGATCCCACTATTATGTCATTTTAATGATCGTATTAGTTTGTGTTTGGTATTTGTTTTTGAAATCCGCTGCACGAATTATAGTTTACCTGAGGCGATGTTAACAGGAATTTGCGTGAGTAAAGAACGGGTAGAGTAGATACTTTATTGCTCCGCAACTTAGGTGGTCTTGAGCACATTAAACCAATCTGGGTGAAACGTGCTTCAATACGAATACTTTGGAACTTAACTATTTCGAAAAGGTGAACTGAATCAGAATCAAAATAATAAAATAAATATCATACTTGAAATTATGCATTCTTTTCAAGATTGTATAAACGAATGCCAACATTTGGCTGGAAATAAGAGGAGTGGAAGAAATGGCTTCTCAAAATACATAAATTTGAATGACTATCTTGCAAATGTTAGCATTTTTAGAGCGGAAATGCATCCTCAATCCTCATCCTCTTTCCAAATACATAAGTATATATATTGTAGGTATTTATTATTTATTCAAGGAAGCTGAATGGGTAGGGAAAGATGGGGAGGTTCGGGACACGGGTCGTATCTCTCTAAGCAGTGGTCTTGATATAATAGAATAGAATAATATTATATTCCATAATTATAGTTAAGGGTTGAACGGAGAAAAGAGCAGAAACTCGAGTGTGAATCGCAAATCTCCCGAGTAGGCCAAATCTCCATTCAAATATCAGCTGTTTAAACGCTTCCTTTAGATACTGAATTTCGTGAAGAATGACACAACTCTCGGATGATAATAAATTAATAATAATTACAAGTAAGTACTCCTACTGATTATCCCCAAGAAGTGATTGTTAGCCTCGCTATAAACATTCAAGGTAGGTGGGATTTACTATACTAATAGAATCTTTGTGGATGGGCGATCTATACAGAACGTATAAACCGTTGTGTAATAATTTGCAGCGTTTTTCTCACGGTATGTATATCCGCTTTTCACAGTCCCAGAGATCTTCCAATATGAGTGGGCGAATATCTTCATATGAGTCAGAACTCTGTTGTTTCCGATTCGAAGCCAAAGGAACAGTTTGGAGGAAGGGGGTGGGGTAAGTCAAGATTCTTCTGCCACTTTTCCTCATAAATGCATCATTTAAACTATATCTATGAAATACCTTCAAATCAGTCCAATTGGATAGGAGACATTTGAATAAATCCTAATATTTGTTTTGGATGAGGGAATGAGCCAAATCTGGGTTTACCGGACATCTTATTGTTTCCATGCATGATTCAAACTGTGTGAAACTGTGGGGAAGGAATGCTCAAAACTTTCTTAACCGATGGTGAGTTTTGCTTCTTCACTACATTCCGAAGGTAGGAAGCTATGTATTCGTGCAAGAAGTAAAATGCTCTGCAAAGTAGAAATGGCACATAGCTTCCTCGTGTCCGAGAAAATGTGAACGAAATCGAAAGAAAACTGTGGCTGTAACAACGAAATTTAGTGAATACCACGTCAGCAGAGTCTGCTGCTGATTCGAAAATGATGAAATTAATGGACAGCAGGGGTCCTTGCTCCCTTATTTCCTGAAAATTCCATCCAAAATCAAAACTTCCACTTGATATTTGCGTTTCAAAGCTTTCTGAACAATCTCGGTCCCGTGTCTGTCTGCTTCGGTCTATCTGCCTGCTTGTCCCACAAAAAACTGTGGTTCGAAATCATGGTTTGATTTGGATGAAATTTTCAGGGATTGTGAGGGTTAGGCCCTAGATGGTCCCCTATGGTTTTCATCAGGAAGAAATCTGCCAACTAACTGGACAACGTTTTTTTCGTGGTGGAAAAGGGAGACGAGCATCGGAATCTCTTCCAGGGTAGTAGGTAGTACAATAACAGTATACTGTATCACGTGTAGGTATTTGTACTGAAGTATTGAAACGATGGTAAAAGAAGAAGCGGTATGTACCCATCGTGTATACACCCTCAACTGTATTTAGAATGTATTATATCACCTTCATAATAGCAACTATAATTAATATGTAGTACAATGACAGTGTTGTGAGCCAGGAGGCAGGAAATGAATAGTCCAGTTGATGTCAAGTGATTGCATATTCATTTTTGGTGGCCACTTTTGGGCTCTTTTATAGGCCAGAACAACCGTGTGGTGGGGTGCGAGATTCCCCACACTTCGTGGGTGCCAGTACAATCTGTACATTGCCCACAGACACTATACTTTTTCGGGGGTATTTTTTATTGAAATATTGTGAAGATGGTAATTTTAGATCTGATAATAGTAAAGGAAGACTACACGTAAATAGCGTGTAGCAGTTAGCGTTTAGAGGTATAGAATGCTCTGCTTCAGCTGACAAGGGCAAGGTTAAATGCAGAGTGCAGTGGGAATCGATAGTCTCGAAGGGGGCACCGCTCAGCTGGTAATAACCGACCCCTGAGTGCAGCTTAGAGGTGCGACAACTAGGCAACTTGCCTCTCAGTCGACAAATCGGTGATACACTCACTCGTAAACCTGTAATTATAGCAGTTCCCAGTAAAATTTGTTTTTTACCCAACCAAATTTAGTTTTTCCCCATCGAATTTAGTTTTTTTCAAAGTCAAATTTGATTTCTTCCCAACCAGATTTAGTTTTTTCCCAATCGAATTTCCTTTTTCCCCAGTCAAATTTGAATTTTTCTAATTTAGTTTGTTCCCAATCAAATTTTTTTAAGCTAATTCAATTTACGTTTTTTTTAGCCTTAGATAGGACCTACCTTGAATTTGATTGGGAAAAAACTAAATTTGATTGGGGAAAAACTAAATTTGGTTGGGAAAATAAAAACTGCATCCCATCCCCCTTCAGCCCCCGATGCTTAGAGCCTATGGCTAAAAATTCATGAAACATGGAACATACTTTAGCCGCTCTTTTTGTGACAGTTAGGTGGCGACAGTTAGGTGGTGACAGTTTGATGGTGACAGTTAGATGTTGACAGTTAGGTGTTGACAGTTAGGTGGTGACAGCATGGTGTTGACAGTTGGGTGGTGACAGTTAGGTGGTGAAAGTTAGGTGGTGGCAGTTAGGTGGTGACAGCTTAGTGATGACAGTTGGGTGGTGACAGTTTGGTGTTGACAGTTAGGTGTTGACAGTTGGGTGGTGACAGTTAGGTGGTGACAGTTAGGTGGTGACAGTTAGGTGGTGGCAGTTAGGTGGTGACAGTTAGGTGGTGACAGCTTGGTGATGACAGTTAGGTGGTGACAGCTTGGTGATGACAGTTGGGTGGTGACAGTTTGGTGTTGACAGTTGGGTGGTGGCAGTTAGCTGATGACAGTTAGGTGGTGACAGTTTGGTGGTGACAGCTTGGTGATGACAGTTCGGTGGTGACAGCTTGGTGATGACAGGTGATGACAGTTAGGTGGTGACAGTAAGGTGGTGACAGTAAGTTGGTGACAGTTAGGTGGTGACAGTTTGGTGGTGACAATTTGGTGGTGACAGTTTGGTGGTGGCAGTTAGGTGGTGACAGTTAGGTGGTGACAGTAGGGTCGCATTTTTGCGACATTTGTGTGACACAATTTCGTAACGTTTTCAAGTAGATAGCTCAAGGCTAAAGCATATTTCATGCTAAAATCAAATTTGATTGGGGAAAAATTCAATTTGGTTCGGAAACAACTAAATTTGGCTGGGGAATGCTATAAAACGTCGGTCAAGCTGAGTGGGCAGTAGTTAGAACTAATAAATAATGTGAAAAGAAGGCACTAAGTAAGGTATACTATTGAGTAGTAGGTACTTGTAATCAGTAAGTAGGTACTAGACATATCCATGATCTATTATTTTTCCCATCAAGAGAAACATTTTATTTTAAATATGATATATACAAATACACATATAAAAAAGTGTTACATTTCAGGAATCGTTTTAGAATAGTCTGAGATTGATATCAATGGATAATTTTTTTCAAATTTGCATTAGGTACCTACAAAAATTTTGAAGCCATTGCAATAGCTTCATTTTCTTCGAAAATTCTGTAAAACGCTGACAATTTATTAACAATTAAGGATCTCAATTTGAGGGGATAATTATAAATTTTCAATGAGTAAATATTGAACCAAGCAAGTTATATTAGTTTAACGAATCGGGAAAGGCGTATCTGAAATGTAGGTACAATTAATTAATGGACTCGTATAGGAAAGATCCAATCTTTCCCTCAAGGCGAAATACATAAAATTCATATCCTGCCATCATCTCCAGCATCATCCCCACAGGATCAGCCTTTGTCTTTAGTGATTATACAAGGTGAGAGGCAGCAGTTGGAACTTTGTGATACCAAGGTGGAGTCTGCACAGTTGAAACCTTGTGAAATCAAGACCCAAAAGAGTGGAAGCTACTTTTAACCAATAATTCTGTGACTCTTCGTCAATTTGAGGCCGTTGGCGATGCGAGAAAAAATAATTTCCCAGCCCCCTCAATATTATTTCCTTTCACGAATCCAAGACCGTGGAAGTTTATTTTTGACGTTCACAGCGGGGGGTTGCGGATGACGTCAAACGCCGTGTCGGCCTCCACAGGTTTCCTTGCGGGGGGGGGGGGGGGGGGGGGGGGGGTGTTGGATATCGACACCACATCGTTGACTTTAGTTGGGCCCGAGAACATCCCTTTCTTGAAACAAAGAATACGTATTTGTTTGAAGAAAGCTATGAAGGTAATATTATCGTTTTGACTATCTGTTCAAGAGGTAGGTACATCAAATGTCATAGTTATAAACTGGAAGAAAAGTCACGTCATGAATTCCTCAACACTCCAAACCTGCAATAATCAGGGGTTATTATTTTGGACTTTTTCATGTCTTTACTTTGGCACACGAGACATTCGTATTGGCACTCAACCGCGAAAAGCGTTACCGTTAGGACTCCAACTTGGCGTCACCTAGCTCCAAGTTGGCGCCACCTGACTCCAATTTGGCGTCACCTGACTCCAATTCGGCGTCACCTAGCTCCAAGTTGGCGTCAGCTGACTCCAATTTGGCGTCACCTGACTCCAAGTTGGCGTCACCTGACTCCAATGTGGCGTCACAGTAGATATAAAAGGGCGGACCGAAGAAATTGACCCCTTACAGTACCTACTCGTCACCTGCTCCAATTTGGCGTCACCTGACTCCAATTTGGGGTCACCTGACTCCAACTTGGCGTCACCTAATTCCATCTTGGCATCGCTTGACTCCAACCTCGCGTCACCTGACACCATTAGAGTGTCATCAGACTCCTTTAGGGTGTCACCCAATTCAATAATGGAGTCGATGACGCCATAAAGAATGTTTTGACATTTTCATGTCTTTACGTTACCGCTACCGTTACGTTTAAATGTAACGCACAACCCTAAACAACAGACCTAGAGATTTAGCTATCTATAAACATAAAAGTGAACAAGAAACTCGATTCGATGAAAAAGTAGAAAGTTGCGATTAATCAGCTGACCTTTGAACGGGAATTTGCCCTTCTGAGAAGATTTGCGATTCACACTCGGATTTCTGCTCTTTTTTCGTTCAACCCTCAATTCCTTGAAAGGAGCGAACGGTTGGTCCTAAAATGCACCACGAGTTCTCATTTGACGCTGAAATTTTTATCTATTTGAAACCGATGAAAAACAATATAGTCTTAAAAATTGTAGTTTCTACCCGTTCAACAAGGCTAACGATTACGCCGAGCTTAATTGAGAACTTTATGTAACATTCAGTGACTTATTTTGCATGTAGGGTATCTTATTTTGAAAAAAAAAAGTAATGGCAAACGCCCAATTAGGTAGCATCTCTAACTAATTTTCAGATACAATCAATAGATATCAACATTATAATTATAATATCAATCCGTGAGGTCATGAAAAGGCCTCCCTATGCGGTGTGTCATGGGACGACTTTGTTTCCTTGTCAGAAATATCTTCCAATTCTTGTAGATACAACGGTCAGGTCGAGGTCGGGATGGAGGACAGAGTTATTCTTGGCATACCAGGGGCTATTGGTGGTTATGGTGTTGCACCTGGGTCTTGAATGCCGATCCGCATACCAAGCAGCCATACAGAGAATTGAGAATCATATAATTATCCCTTACTATAATATTGTAAAATGTGTCCTTTTTTATGTTTGTGACGCAATTACGTTCGAAAGGCAGTACAGATTTTGATTAGGTATTTTCTATAATAATGCTGGCAAATAAGTTCCTGACCAGGGGGCCTACCACAGGCTACAGGAAATCGCTCTTATCCTCTTTCACCACCTAGAATCGACGGTCCATCGCGTCCGACACACAGGTGAATACGTTCGTCTCCAAGGATCACTTATATACCAGGGTTCATATCTCCACTACAACAAAAAACTCCACAGCTACAAAAAGAAGGGAATGAACTCATGCAAGAGAGAGAATTTGTCATACAACAATAACAAAATTGTGAATGAAACTTGATCATGTGGAAAACAAAGACAGGAAGAGGGGATAAAACTCAGCCTAAAAATTCAGTAAAAAGTCTAAGTAAGTTCAGTAAGTGTAAGAGTAAGTGCAAAAGAGAAAAAAGCCTACTAAAATGCCAAAAGGCTAAGACAAGAAAAACGAACAACTGGTCTTGGTATTGGTTGCCCTGAACCTCTTTTAGCGAATTTTCATAGAAAATGAATGGCTTCAAAATTTAAATAATGCAAATTTTTGAAATTCTTCTTAATGGAAATCCGTTTCAGACCATTCTAAAACGATTCCTGAAATTTAACAATATGTGTCATCCAGACGATATCTGACCGAGGAATCGAACTAAAAATCCATTCGCCTTGAGGAATAACTACAGGGAAACAATATTTAAATATTTAATTCGATATTTAAATTGGTGTCAACATTAGGAACCTCAAATGTCAACGTATGGAATTCCCGAGGGCAAACGTGTCAACATTGGGTGCAAAATTCCACGTTTGAAAAAATTTGTGTGTGATACTGAAAAAAAATATTTAAGTAACTCGAATAAGTTGTTAATAAATTAACAACTATTCAAATAAAGTTGAATAAATTGTTACCAAGGAACTCGCAATTCATAATAGCTACCTGAAAGTTTTATTTTCTTGAACACTTTCATAGAACGCGGAATCGAATGATTTATCTCTTTAATAGTGTCAACAATTGGAGCTTCTACCCTACCTCATCTACCAAAAGCATCGTCCGCAGGAGGATATGGGCTCATGATGGAGCGGGTGAAGTGTTCGATCTCCAGCTGGTGCAGGGCGAATAGCTAGGTTTTGAACGAGGACAAGACACAGATGCTGAGGTTTGGAGCGAGGGGCAGTGATGAGGTTTCTGTTTCATTGCTTGGACTTCGGGTGGATGAGGCGGTTACGTGGAGAGCACATACTCGGGCGCTGGCTGGAAACCTGGTGAAGCTGATCTTTCTGCTGAGACGCCTATATTTTGTTGTGTCCTCAAGGGTCCTTCTGGCGGTCTATTGGCCTGTTCGAATCCTGGGTGAGATATGGAGTTTTGCTTTTGGGTAATTCCAGTGGTGCACTACCGATTTTCCGACTTCAGAAGGCAGCAATAAGTACGTATTCTGAAAGGAGCTGCCTCTGATGCTCACTGCAGACCACTTTTCCAGCAGCTGGGGATTTTGACTTTGCCTGGTCTGTACATCTTGGCCAGCCTTGAGAGAGTAAAGGGCCTTGAGGATAGCCTTCCCCGGCTCGGCGACAGCCATGAATATGAGACCAGGAACCGGAACTTGTTTTCTGTACAGCGTCATCGACTGACCTTGGTCCAGAGGAGGAGTCCCGGTTTTGCAGGGATACGTTTCTTCAATAACCTACATGATGAGCTGAAGAAATTACCTAGTGGCCTATTCTCTAGGAGAATTAAGAGTATTCTCGTTGCTGCCGCTCCATACACAGCGAATGGGTTTAATTTTGGTCTGTGATAAACGTAAAATTCTGTTCTAGTCAATTCTCTGTTTCAATCGTTATTTTGTTGCTGTTTTGTTGATAGGTTGTAGTATCAGAAATTGTTTTTATATCGACTCACTCATCATCTCGACCTACTTAAATATTTATTATAGTTTTAATTTAGTTGTTATCGACGTTTGTCATATATCTTGTTATATGTCGACAATGAAAATGATATTGATACCTACTCTGTACTCTGGATTGTTTTCAATAGGTGAAGAGTCAATCAACTGTATCTTCGGTAGGTAGGTAGCAGTACCGATAGTCCACCCGGCTAAGGAAGTCTTAATTGTACCGGCTACTGACGGAAGTGCTATTTCTTCTGCGACTGCCATTCGAAGCACGTCATCTCGTCCAGCTCTTCTCACGGGGCTCGTCCTAGAGGGCCGCTAGTTCCACATCTCCCTCAAGGACGCGCTCGTTTCCCAACACATCGGACCATTAATGACTCGGACGAGGGTCCCCCTCTGACTTCCACAAGACCAGAACGCCAGCCCGGCTGTCTTTCTCACGGGTATTCGCAGCTTTTCCGGTTTTTAATACACCGTTCGCAACAGTATCGGTTCGAGATCGTTAAGTTCTCAACTCGGAGGTAACCGATCTAAATTGCACCATAATCTTTAGTAGATTCGAATTGCTTCCGAGTCCGAGAGCAGGAAAAACCTCGTAGGAAGTAAAGGAAAATGAACTGGAACTACGAGCAATAGTGTCCTCCCTAATTTTAGAACATTATAAAATGATGATGAGGGTGGATCTCGAAGGTCCTCAAAACCCTTTCTCCATCGCTTCTTCCAAATTATCCATCTTCATCAGGGCCATAGAGAGCTAAGGAGGACAGTAAGACTATGGGACTGGTACTTGGAATGATGGGTGCCAATAGATCATGGAATAGGGAAAGGTTTAACTTTTTGTCAGACTCACAAGGCTAATGGGGTGTGCGCATAGTTTTTTTTCCTTTTCCCAAATGTTAGATCTTAGTGAGAGCTTTCCGAAATGATGCAACATGATGGGTATCCTATTAGCATACATGGGTCTTGAAGTTAATAATGATGACGTCACCGACCCCCCTCCCGACTGGAAGGGACCACCAATGCCTAAATACACACCTCAAAAGAATTAACGGATCACTGAATTAACGGATCACAGGTTTTTCAAAAGAATTAACGGATAACAGGTTTTAAGAATTAACGGATAACAGGATAACAGGATCACAGGTTTTTCAAAAGAATTAACGGATAACTGAATTAACGGATCACAGGTTTTTAAATGTTCATATTTCTGCCAGGTTTAATATTTCTAACTTTTATTTACGTTCTAAATAAACACATTTCTGTTGAAAATGATGAAAAGGGTCGAGACAGGAATGGAAAATAGAGAAAAACTGGAACAAAAATGTCTAAAACGTAATTTTTCGCAACTGCACGGTCTTCAGTACTTGGTATTGCCTCCGTGGCTCTTGATTACAGCTTGAATACGGCATGCTGCGAATAAGCCTGCGAATAGTTGCTGGTGGCAATAGATCCCACTCCTGCACTAGCGCTTCTTCAAGCTCTGCCAAACTTCTTGGCTGATTAGGAAGACCTAGGGAATGGCCTTCCCTAGCTGGTCCCATATGTGCTCAATAGGATAGAGGTCGGGGATTCAAACTGGCCAGACCAAAACTTGAACATTGTGTTGATTTAGGTACTCTTGCACCACTGAAGCTTTATGAGGTCGAGCTCCATCTTGCATGAAAATGGAATCAACACCACCAGCAACTATACTGCACACCGAATACTGAAGACCGAGCAATTGCGAAAAATTACTTACGTTTTCGACATTTTTGTTTCCAGTTTTTCTCTATTTTCTATTCCTGTTTTGACCCTTTTCATCATTTGTTCACCACTTTGGAAAATTGTTTCCCACCTAACAAATGTGTTTATTTAGATTAGAACGTAAATAAAAGTTTAAAAAAACCTGGCAGAAATATGACAATTCAAAAACCTGTGATCAGCTGATTCAGTGATCCCTTAATTATTTTGAGGTGTGTAATTCTGACGTCACGCGCCTCTTTCCAGCGGTTTTCTGGCTCAACCAGACGGAATTTTATGTTAAAAAGTGGTTCATGGGGGTTTTTGAGAACGCTGAACCCGAATTTGAGGTCAAAAATGAGATGAGATTTCCGACCTATGCGCTCACCCTATTGTGAACTATTTAATTATGGTTCCAAAACTTATTCAGTATAAATTTTTTTAAACAAACAGAACAGCTTCAATCTCTATGAATTGAGAGATTAGCCCGTTACACGCAGCAAGTTGACTGGCTGAACTAAGGAAAGCTATACATTCGTACTTTATTATTATTGCAACAACAATAAGCAATTTGATAACTATATTATTAATTGGCTATACCTAGTTGGCCACTAACAGACTGCATAGGAACATACATGAGACATGCAATAAGAGGAAAACGGAGTTAATAAAAACGTTGTCAATTTCCATGAAAATAATTAGTTAAATCGATTTCGACGATTGGGCAATATCAGGGAGAATGGGAGCTTTAATCCCATTGGTCGAGAAAAGTGAAGGGGCTGGGAGGACTACCCAATCACGTGCAGGCAAAGTGAAAAGGTTGGAGAGGAACTTGAATGTATATTGGCTGAGGGAAGTGAAAGGGCCGGGAGGAATAACCAATGACCATCAATATCATGTATACTAGAGGTGAGGTATGTCATTTGAACCTACTAATTGGTAATGCGAAATTGGACACGATCCGTTAAGGCTAGGTATATTAGGTAATTGTAAAGCCAAGGGCTGTAATAATCTCATTTTTATAAGGTTCCCAAAAACTCATGTTGAAAGGTAATGTTAATGGCATAAGATTAAGGACCTGAACGTATCGTGTAGTAACAGAGAATTGCCCTATACGGGCGATAGGAACTTGATTATTTCCATAAAACAAATCCTTATTTATCATAACATATGAATATCAAGAAGAGATCCTCAATTCCCAGTTCGACAGTAGGACCGAAGTTCGACTATACGGATGATCTACACGTAGTAATAATAAACCCAAAATGGAGGTATACCTATAGGTAGGTATGTCTGTAGCGAACCTCCAATCACCATTGGACTAGAATTGTGCAGAGCGACATTTTTTCACTTTCAAATGAAACCGAACCTATATTATTAATTACCATCAAGTGGGGTGATATCACTCGGGAGGTGAAGTCGCTCAATACTGACTAAATAATCTTCTCTGCGGCTTTGTCGTTGTTGTCCCAAATCTTCCTGAGAATCGATTGAGCAAGTTCATATTAGAAGTTAAGAGTTATTTAGTTACAGAGATCAATAGTGGGACAACTTAAAATTCAAAAACAACTGGCAATGAGCGCGACTGTCTCAATTCCGAGTTGTCTCACTATATATCTCATCGTGATATATATAAATACATTATATATAATATGTATAAATATGAAAAATTGTTAAACTTCAGGATTCATTTTAGAGTGATCTGAAACGGATTTCCATGAAGAAAATGTTTATAATTTTGCATTACTAAAATTTTGAAGCTATTGCAATAGCTTAATTTTATTGAAAAATTCGTTAGTGTGATTTTTGAGTGACTTCACCTCGCCAGTGTTCATGTATTGATCACCTATACCTAACTCAAAATACCTATTTGGTACTCCCAGTGAAGATTACGTGAAATCGCGGTTCAATCATTTCACCGTGCACATCAAAAATACCTAACCAGTTTTGGAGCTTAATATTTTACATTGAGTTGAGTTTAAAATGCGTAAAATTTCCGTGCAAGACGCTTGACTTTTAATATATTTCACCCTCCGTTCATTAGATTCGTGTTTTATAGTAAATGGTTGCGTATAGTTATTATACTTGTTTGAAAAGCGGCTTCTCGTCTCAGGTTGATGGGACCATCACACGGGAGAAACGGGCTGTGTCACATAAGCCTCCCTGGGAGTTTTCCCCTCGAAAATGCAAAAAGGTCGGGTTACAGGCCTAATCAATTAACCCTGAGCATCCTAGCTTATCTTCCCAGGCGTACGGAGCTTCCCCGCGAGGACTCCTGGCCGCCCAATTAAAGCGAACCCTGACGGTCCGACTTCAGAGTGTCTTCTACATCCTGGCCTACGCTTCTTCTTAACGGCCTCGTCGCTCTGGCATCTCGGATGACTCGTCTGCGTAGAAAAGAAGGGAAAAAAGAAGATTCCTTCGGGCTTACCCGTGAGAAGCAGCGCACTGGAATTCGATCGTTGGGGTCGTTAATTGAAACGTATTTTGCGAGTAATTTACGAATATTGCACTGAAGCGGTGCAAGGAGTTCGAACAGTTGTCGTACAGCCTCTTAACTAGTGATGGAACTTTCGAATAAAGAATTTATTGTGGCCGACGAATATTGAATTCATTCGATGCACTTATTCGTATTTATGTTGAGTACTCGAATGAATCATTCGCTTACGTTTCAAAGTGACATCTCGTCGTACATTCACAAAGCTTCGCATTTCGAATGCAATATAGGAATGTTGACAGCCACTCCAAATAACCACAGAGAAAATCCAAAAACGTCTGCCAAGTTGAGTGCGAATAGCTTCCTCACTTATTCTAGCATGAATGTATAGAATTATCTGTTCCAAAAAAGGACGACTCGAAACGTGTTTTCAATCGGGTACACCAAAAGCTGTACTTGATTATCTACTCAGATCATTTTCATATTATTTGACAATTTGGCTTTCCTGGACCATGTAAGATGTCTTAAAAAAAAAAAATTCCATTCATGCAGCATGAGTAGATGAGCGAATTTTAAAATAATAATTTTAACCATTTTGGTCGGTGATTCTTATAGGAAATTTCACGCTGATTCCGAATATACCATAAGTATATTTTGTTCCATGTTTAGGAAGGTATTTACACCAAAAAACACAAAAGACGCGTTTTTAAGCGATATTTGACTCTAAATTTTCAAAATTTGACCCCTTGGAGTACTCCGAAAATTGTGGCCAACGAACTCATCCTTTCTTTTGATATTATTGGCATTTTGAATTTTTTTGGATTTTTATCTCGATTCCTCGGTCAGATATCGTCTGGAGTGACACATCCTATACTCATATGAAAAAGTGTTAAATTTCAGGAATCGTTTCAGAATAGTCTAAAACGGATTTCCTTGAAGAAAATTCTCAAAATTTTGCATTACAAAAATTTTGAAGCTATTGCTTCATTTTCTTCGAAAATTCGCTGAAAGATAATGGAATTTTAAATAAATAAAAACCTAACGAATTTTGATAGATAAAATACCAAACTACCAACACACGCATTTTTTTTTAATTTAAAAAATAATTAAATAATTTTTTTGAAAAATCGTTTTTTTTTAATCGATTTTGTCACCCGATTAATTGGTGCAATCTATTTCAAGCTTTCGATTGAGAAACGGTTTTCAAAATCGACTGTTGGCGTCCGATTTCGCATCACTACGTAAGATGCAGCCTGTATAGCCTGTACGTAGTATGGTCAAACATTTAAAAGGGCGACTGCACTGAGTTTTCGATGGCAAATCACAGACTCTCCCTGCTACCATATCCATAGTAGTGGGATGTCCACATCGATGCCGAGATTGTTTCATATTCCCGCGTGCCTACTAGAATATTGTCCTCATTATTACTAGAATTATTCCTAAAAACTGTTCCAATGATCAATGCTGGAAGGCAACTAAGTGTCCAGCCTTTGCGTCGTGGTTCCTATCTCTAACCTTCCAACTCTTTGATGAAGGATTATGGTCACCAGACACGACAATTAGCTCGATATTAAACGATCGGAACCGACTTAAGGCGAACCCTAGTGCCGTTAGAGGCATACGGGGGAGAGCCAATCTAGATAGTAAACTAGGCCTATTGTCTCAAACCCCCCGGCCTGTAGGTTCGCAGTCGCGGCGACCCCGATGAGATTTACTGAGGTTTTGTCCCTTTTAGCGCTGATTTGGTCAACCGGGGCGACCTGAGTTATTGATATCTCACATTTGCCCTCCCGCCTTGAAGGGAGAAACAAAGCTATCGGCCAGGACTCGCCCCCATGATTATAGGCCAGATTTACCGGGGATAATTAAGCGTGGGAGAAGTAACTTTTCTTCGATTGGTCAAACACGATACATTCGTTTGTAAATACCTACTTATACCTGTCTAACAAACTATTGTTAGAACCATACAAGAAGTTATTGTAATGAGGTGTTTCAATACTATAGTGTGATGTGATAGATAAGTATTCATAAAAATGATTCATAAAATGTGGCTCTCTGGTATAAAAATCATTCCCAACGATAAGAATGGGTTAGGGAAGTTGAATGAAATAGCTTTTCTCGGCCACCTCGTGTCCTCTATGTGATACAGAAATATTTGAGAGAGGTGTTCACTTACAAGGTGGGTAATTTTTTTGTAACCGGTAGATTTTGTTGTCCACAGCAAAAAATAATTAAAACAAATCAGAAAATTCCTTCAAAACATTCACTGGAACAGCCAGGCTCATATCTCAGCCTACCCTTCACTTCTATACTGCCATCCTTATGTCCATCTATGGTGGTTTAGACATAAGGACAGTCTTGTAGCCATTTGATCTAGCGCAACTTTGATCTAAGCTAGAACGTTCTATGTCCACGGGAAAGGCTTGAAAAATCGTCCATTTCAATTTTCACAGTAGTTTGCAATTTGAATGGCGCAGCAGCCGAAACTGAAACGCGTTTTTCTCGAAACTCGAAAAATGGACATAGGACTTTC
>JAEMON010000003.1:19505615-19517782 GCA_030264115.1 Lygus lineolaris | reverse complement strand
ATTCCAAAAGTTCATTATTGAAAATAATAAACCAAAATTGGGGGTTTCACAACACTGTTGATTACCCATCGCTTGCCCAACCAAAGCCACTGTAGAAATGTCAATGAAAACTCGTGTTAGGTACATACTTTTATGACTGAATCATGGTGTGCCTTTGTCTTCCCTGCCACTTCTACTGCCTCACAGGTGACGTCACTCAGTGGAATAAGAGCGAACGAACGTCAACAAAGAAAAGCGAACAAAGCGTTTCATACGACGATAATGGCAAATGCGTATCCCATTCGCGCCTCCACGCATCAACTCCTTATCTGGTCCTTCGTCGCCCTTTGAGAAAAGATCATCCTCCATTTACGTCGACCCAGAACATAAACAAAACCACCCCGGTCGGACCCCTAATTTATAACATTCGGACGGAGTCATTTGTTTGGGTTTGACTTCGCCTGGAAAGGAGGAGGCTCTCCCTCAAGACAGCCGGAAAGTATCGATTTCACGACGAGATTACAGAAGTGGGATTTCCTCGTAATTTATGGCTCTTTGAGTTCGGAAGAGCCGTCCGAACGAGCGCTCGAACGTCCGATATCTCGCGCATCCTGATCGATTTTTTCCCAGACGGATAGCGTCAGTTGACAAATGATACGGTGAAAATCCACGGTAGCTCCGTGTTGCGCTGTCGTTGACTTCTTTTTCGCCGCTTACTATCGTTTATTTGCTTGGTAGCAGAACCATTCTTCACCATTGAACCCGGACCAACAGAGCCTTTTCATTATTTTATTTCTGTGTAGGTGGGTTTATCTGTATGAAATTTAAAAAGTTCTCTTTTTCCATCATACGTTATTCCTCAATTTCAAATGGGCTCAAGACGATGCACAGTGGCTCAAAATAAGGTTTTCCCGGGCAACAATATCGTTTCCTTCAGTGTAGGAAATTTCGCGCTAATTCCGGATAATACCCTAATAATATTTCCTATACCTACCTAGAATAGCTAATTACCTATATACTCGTAATTATATGAATGAAAAACCTCCAAGATTCGAATTTTTAACCATTCTGAGCCGCAGAAAATTGTTTTTGTATGAAAGAAAAGTTGAAGTCTAGAGATTTCTGCGTCGAATGAGTCCATCGCCAGTTCACCGTTCACCAACACAGCAGACATAATTTTTGGTGGTTTTCGCAAGTTTTTCCTTCTTTTTTTTCCGTGTTTAAGTCTGAAAAACGTCTGCCAAGTTGAGTATGCAGTATAGCGCAATCACTTTCGAAACTTTGAATCAGTTAGTGAACGTTTCAGTGAAATTGTTAGAATAGTTCCGGAGTTATGCCTATGAAAATAGATTTAGAGTTTGCTCATGCCCAGCCATGATTCATCCAATTGTGGCGAAATTCATAGGTATCTAATTATTTCCTTGAGTCAGCCTTCAACTGCAATCCAAATTTGAGTGGAATCGGTCCATAAGGAAAGGGTATAGGGTCCATGTAGAATCCCTGAAAATTTCTTCGAAATTGGTCGAGTAGTTCTGGAGTTATAGCTATGAAACACACTTCCAAATTGCACATGCGCAGTGCGTATCGATGATACAAGTCGGAATTTGAAGGTGATTGTTAACCTCCAAACACCCTCCGAATTTGAGCGAAATTGGTCAATTAGCAACTGAGAAATCTTAGTTCGAGGAACGTTTGCGCATGCGCATACGCTACTCGTAGTCTGTTGGCGGTGAAATTCATAGGGGACCCTCTAGGGCATAACACGCGTAAACCGCGAGAATTTCACCGAAATCGGTCGAGTAGTTCCGGAGCATGACATCAAATTTCTAGTTTGCGCTTGCGCAGTAGTTATTAATGATCCAATCGTGACGAAATTCATAAGTGATTGTCTTGGAGTTAGCCCCCAACTACCCCAATAATTTGAGTGAAATTGGTCTATATTAGACAGGTCAGACTGACAGACAGGGGAACCAAAATTGTTCAGAAAGCTCTGAAACGTAAAACGCAAGTTGAAATTTTGATTATGGAGGACGAAATTTTTTTATATTTCTTGAACGAATACATAGCTTCCATCTTCGGTAGTCAGGAAGCAAAAGTAAAGAGATTCGAAACTCCAATTTTCGACCACCAACCCACTTAAAGTCTTTCTTCAAATAATCGTGAGGAGCAGTTATTCCGGTGTAAGGAGAGAAAAAAAAAATTCAAATTATCTACACCTATACAATTAGGACTCCACTTGTTCATTCCGTTTGGGATCATCGGAGGTTTTTTGTAAAACGTGAAGAAATTTGCCTTGAAGCAAAAAACGAAACGTTGGATATGCTGCGTGTAAATGTTTGTCTTGAGTAAGTGATTACGTCAACCTGCAAATCATGCCACCGTGCAATTATAGGGGTTTCAATTAGGAGTTTGCCTCAACGATCGGTTTTGGGGCCTCGGGGCTTCGTAACTTACAGTTCAAAAGTAGTGACTTCGGCTCGATGGGACCTCGAAGATTTGGAAGAAGCATGGGAAGATATTTTCGCCTCATTTCACCTTTTAGTTCATAGCGTGCGGTAAAAGATATGGTCACGATCCCTACATATTGACACAAATCATTGCCCCCATCGGGATAGTTGCTCTGTTACACTGCAGGGTTACTACGGAAACAGAATCCCTGACTTTTCCAGGTTTTCCAGACCGCAAACGTGATTTTTCCCTTGACTTTTCCTACGAGTTTCAAAAGCCCCCTCCAACAAAAAATAGTGAGCCCGTACACTCCTTGAAAAATTCACCGAAATAGGTGGAGTAGGTCTGGAGTTATGGCTATGAAAACAAATTTAAAGTTTGCGCATGCTCAGTAGCTATTGCTGATCCAGTCGTGACAAAATTAATAGGCGATTGTCTCGGAGTCAGCCCCCAACTATACTCTGAATTTGAGCGAAATCAGCCCATTGGTAACTGAGAAATTGTTTCAGGAATTTCACGTTCGCGCATGCGTACACGCTACTAGCGATATCGATCGCGATAGCGATGAAATCAATAGGGGACCGTCATGGGGCACAATCCCTGAAAATTCCATCAAAATGGGACCGTAACTTCATATAGTTTTGCTTGGGACTAGGAATTCCACAGATCGACAAGGAACCAAAATTGTTCAGCGCTCTGAAAAATGTAAAAAGTTCCATTCATGCAGCATGAGTTGATGGAGTGCTCCAAAAAGTCTGGCCAACGAAATCATCCTTTCTCTAGTTATTAATGACATTTTAAATTTTTTAGAAAGATTCCAGGGTCAGATATCGTCTGTAGTGAAAAAGCAATTTGATTTTGTGTTGTTAAATGCCTGAAACTGACTTGAAACTCATAGATAAATTACAGACATGCAGATGATCAATTCTGTAGGGTAGATGAAAAGAACGAAAACTGTTAAAACGTATTTATTAAAATTTATAAACCTTGTATTCGAAGCATTAGTCTCATCAAGAACTAATTTAAACACCTACTTGTAGCCCGTATTTTGCGTAAAATGTCAAAAGATTTTCAATTTTCCCCTGAATTTTTCAGGTTTTCCCTGACCACTTTCTTTTTCCCTGACTTTTCCAGACCCTTAGCAACCCTGACTATTTCATCATCAATTGAACGTTTCGGATCGTTCTTGTGCTACTGACTCACATTCTGACTAAACTTTGGCCAAAACACAGATAAGTGTTCAATGTAAACTTGAAATTGAAGAGAGTCAACGAAACTTGGAAAATGTGCTACTTTCGAGGTGCATAATACAGCCATTTGTATGTAGTGTTTCTCCGTACATACCTACACTTATCTAGGATGGAGGCGGGAGCACAGTGCTCGGTCATAGGTGGGACGCACACAATGGGACATCATTAGCATTTATTTTTCTCAAAATGCGCACGTAGTCTGATCGTATCTGACCGTGCGAATCCCGTTGAGCAGTTGGAAATCAATGAAGGATCATCCGGGATCGGAACGTTAATTGCGCATGCGCAGCTGCGTGAACTCGGTAATTGTTATTGTCCGCAACTTCGTGAAGTCCCCATCCGGATCCTCCTCTCATAAGACTATCTTTTGCATTATGAATGAGAAAGAGCCAGAAAAAACCCGATTGTTTCGACTTGATAAAATATAGATAACTGTCGAAGCGAAGGGATGCGCAAGTCGAGCCACGCGTCGACGCGAGAATACCAAATTATTCGAGCCTCAGGGCGTATGTGAGGGCGCCACCTCCGCTAGAGTGCGGGTACAGTCCACCTTCACCCTTTTCCAAAAGAATACTTTCACCATTCTTCTTCTACTCCTATTTCAAAAGGCTTGACAGGATGAATCGCCTTTTTACTCTGGGCACCCAGTCCAATTTGAATTTCGCCATCGTAACAGGGCGTTATGTTTAATAAGTAGGATGGTTTGGCTGCGGAGTGTTTGAGGAAACGGACTTTCAACTTGATTCGAAAGGACTGATGAGAAGTCGGGGGTCTCAAAGATGAGAAACGAAATGGAACATTTCATGTCAAACCGAACCTAATCATTCATAACTAAGCACATTACCATACATAGCCATGGTTGATCCTTTCGGCTAACCTCTACATGCCAAAAGTGCTACTACAACTATCGAGGTAGGTACCCAGTTTTTCAATAGTTTGCTCAGAAATATTAGGGAAACTACAAATTTAGAGTCTTTCAAACCAATCTTGAAGAAACACTGCTGACTGGAGAATTGATTACTAAGGGCCCGTTCAAAAAAACGTCTAACCGTAAGGTTGAAGTTTCTCAACCATGGTAACAAAAGTTGCGTTCAAAAAAGTGAGTAATCGATTTATTTGGCGATACATCGGAAAGATTTCCATGGGTACGAAACCCTGAGGACCCCTGGGTTACGGTCCCTTCCCTCGGGCCCAAGAGAAAAGTGAAATAGAAAACTCAGCCTCGGCCGGTCAATCCAACGAAGTCAACCAAACAACGAAGTCAACATGGTTATACTCATCAAAATTAACAGCTGCTCGAATACCACTCACACTAAAAATTCACATACAAGGACAAGGCAAGCCTTTCTTGCTGCCCAGTTGGAAAAGTAAAGGGCAGGCAGCCTTAAGCCTCATGGGCTTGTGGTTCGAGTGAGCAACCACTACCACTACACCTCTCAGGCATAAACTGGTAGGTACCTACCTAGTTAACATGCTCCCCATCGACTCCAGTCATTTCTGACCGAATCAGTTTTTGGTTTTTTAAGATAAAATATGGCATAAATAGGTAGGTAGTTTCACCAGATCGAGAACAAGGGAGCAGTTCGAAGTTGAACATTTGCTCACCAGAGTGCATAGATACCTACCCCTCTTAAAGATGTCAAATCGAGTGTGTGTAGTTTCACGAGATCGAGAGCGAGGGAGCAGCTTCAAGTTGAACATTTGCTCACCAGAGTGCATAGGTACCCCTCTTGAATAGATGTCAAATCGAGGTACCTACTTAGTTAAATGATCCCCATTGACGCTAGTCATTTCTGACTGAATTTGTTTGAAGATATGGATAAAATATAATATTGTTACTTTGTAACTCATTATTTTCGTGGAAATAGACTACGTTTTTTCTATTTAACTCCGTTTTCTTTTCATTCCTTCAACTCAGGTAATCTTTGGGTTGGGCTGAATTTTCCACTTGCTCCTGGGGTCGGATTAGGGTTTTGGCTGAATTTTCCACTGCTCGAAGGGATTTGGGCTCAATCTTCCGTCGCCCATTTAACTCCTGGGCGACGCGCATTCTTGTAAAAGTCGGTTCGTTCTTGTAAAAGTAAAAACCGTCGCACGCCTTCGCAACGACAGCCGCTGCGCCTCTTCATTACAGCAGCTCAGTTTTAATATTCCGCCGGCGTCCGTTCGCCCGGACGAACGTGATGAGGTGTGCGGGAGCAGCCTGCTTAGAAAAACCTGCTGCTCGGATACCCTTACATGTCTTCACACTGAGCCCATATATATCTCAATTTCCACATCTGTTTGGGTGGACTCAGAAAAAATAGGAGTAGTATAGGTATAGATACGGTACGTTGTACGAGGATGTTCTAGCCTGGTTCCTGCAAATGAGTATTTTCTCACACCTCGAGTGGATAGGTGAACTCTAGTTTTTTAATGACTTGTCTTGCTCTCGAGTATCGTTTTGCTTTCATTCTCACCACGGCACTCATCCTCAGCGCAATGTCAACCAACTTGAAGAGAGCAAAAAATATATAAAGTGGAGTTTGAAAGGGTCTTCTACTAATGAAAAGTCTCCCGAGTTTGGCTTTCTCACTAACTGTATCCAAAGTCCACAAGCCATATTTAATGCACTTATTATTTTTCACATTTTTATTTGTTTGTGATCTCTTTAGGTGGGAACTTATAAAATTGGCAAGTGTGTGCCTGTCTGTATATAAACACAGCAGCACTCTGATCCTCTGTTATTATGCACTTATTCCAAAAACATATTCTCCTTGCTTTGATCCTTGATCTAAACTGTAATCCGGGGGTTTATGGGTGTCCCTCCGGATTTCATGCGACAATTAATTATGAATGTAACACCATCAGAGACCTCAGTTTATTATGTTTATTTCAGGTAATTTATTCTATGACTTTTATGATGTTTATTTTCCCATTTCATGTTGCTTATTTTCAAAAATTGGCCATTTTATGATGTTAAAAAAAGTATGACATTATCGTCAAATCATTTTTGTTCGTTCTACCTGCAGCAGATTAGGTTGTTCAATGGAAAAGAAACTACCGAAAGGTCATAACTCCCTTAATATGGATAGTAAAACCAAATCTGAGTACATCGTTGGAAAGAGCATAAAAACTCAATTTTCTCAAAGAAGTTTCCTCTAAAAAATAAAAACTGACTACAACGTTGGAAAGCTGAGACTTTTGCGTATTTTTAAGACTTACAGGCTATAGCTTATCACTAGAATCATGGGGGTCTAACGAGCGTTTGAAAAACAGGAAGTTTTCAAGATTTGACGAAATTAACTTTTCCTTCTAATCTAATTAACTTAAGTTCCCTTCAAAAAATTATTGTTAGAGACTGAGAAGACGGGAAATCTAACGCTCTTTCCAAAGATGTGCTCAGATTTGGTTTTACTCGTCATATTAAGTGAGTTATGGCCTTTTCAGAGGCCAAAGGTCGGAAACACGAGAAGAAAATCTTTAAAGAAAAAATACTTTAATGGACACTTTTTGTTGGAAATTATGTGTAGAACACGCGAGAGAAGTTTTTCGGATCATAAGTGAGACACGCTGAATAAGTCGGCCAGGAACTCTGCTATTGTTTTCTAAAAACAAAACATCATGGAAATCGGTGTAGCATTTCGAGCGTTAATTGGAACACATCAACATTGACATTCTTGTCAATACTAGTCAAGACACTGAGTAGAACTGATACGTCATTGAGGCTCCAATCTATTTTTCAAATATGATTGAGAAAAGGCTGATCGATGGCTTCGAGTTGGAGATGAGTTTTAGTCAAGAATCTTCAGGAATAGGATATGTGTTCGCAATCGTTAATCAAACATGCTGGGATGAATGGATTGGAAAATCGTGACTCGACCCACCGGAGAATTATGATAATATTCACCTCGAACGACAATGTACGAGGAAATATTCCTTCATGTGCTAATTGCAGTGAAATCCCCGTAAGAAGGAACGTACCTTCATGTGCGTATTGAAGCCAGGAACGGCGTGGGCGGGCGCCGGGCCTTCGTCTTATTCGGCTTCAGATAGTGAAGAGAAGTGGAAGAAGGGAATATCTTATGCCGTCTTCAGGTTCTTCGCTTCCATGACTTATGGATCCGTTTATCAGGGAGAGGGCCTTGTGTTTGTCCAGAGTTCGAAAGTACCGGGCGGATTTAAATTTAAAATCCGGGAGGCTTCGTCTCGCTGGAACGGCTTTCAAGGATGTGGGACGGACGTTACTTACCCAGCAAGCCACGTTCTGCCAAGCCAACACCACCGTTCGGTAAAGAAATGTATTTTTTTAATACGTGCCATTATTTTTCGAGATTGTGATTTCCTATTGTGACCCGCATCGTGAAACAATGGACCCATTAGTGATCCTACGCGATGCCCCTATATTTACGTTTTTTCCAATTGGGAAGGAGTACACAGTGAGAACTTTTCAGAAAGCTGTCCCCCCTGTGAGGGCTGAGTTGTTTTCAACCAGGTGAAACATACGGCGACTATTAGAAACTACAGCGTGCTTTAAGAAATAAATTAATAACTTAGTATAAATGAATCTTTTACACGTAGATATTAGAAATGTTTTTTTCTTATTAGTATGTTTGGACATGTTGAATTGGACCGCTAAATGGTTTCCGTGGGTCACCACATCCCCTAACAACAGGCAATAAAATATCCACATGGCACTTCAACGCTCACACATTGCTGCTTTGAGTGTACGGTGGAATCTCTCAACTTTCCCATTTTCTTGCGGATGATAATTTATGCAGTTGTGTGTTGAATATTCTCTCCACATAATTTTGCTAATTGGTGGAACAGTTCCACGATCTGCAATTATACCTTTTGGGGTCCAAAAACGGCAAATCCAGTTGATGTAACATTTTTCTGCAATTGTTTCAGCTGTTATGTTTCTGAGTTGCACAACCCAAGATGTGCATTCATCTATGCAAGTAAGACAATATGAAAATCCATCAGGAAATGGTCCCACAATACCGATATGGACAGTACTAAAACGCTCATCAGTTTAAGGAAATTTGCCAATTGGGATTTTGTGTGTCTAGTTATTTTGCTTTTTGACAGTTTAGACAATCCAAAATCGATGTTATAATATAGGTCCTCTCTATATCCCTTTGTGCAAAGGATGGAGCCAATATTATTCATCACTATTATAGTATTTATTTTCATGGTCGTTATAATTATTTTCATACTATTATTATTCATAGACGCACCAGAAAAAAACAAAATATAGGAAAGAACACCAAGGAACCAAAATCTATGTCATAAATAGGGGTAATCTCTATATTTCTTTGTGCAAAGGATAAAGCCAATATCATTATTATAATAGGTATTTTCTGTAGAAGCTAGAGGAAAGTTTTGAAATGTACAAAAAATATTTAGGACGACTTGCTTGTTGCAAAGAGAGAGTATTCTTTCAACAGGTGGTGGGTGGGTAGGTATTGGTCAAATCAAAATTATAATAATTCCGCAGTTGACTTCAATATTTCCATGATCGTTATTATTATTTTTATACTACCTATTATTATTCATAGACGCACCTGAAAAAACCACAAATTTAGGAAAGAACACCAAAGTACATACTCATTGAGTGTATTCTTGAAGCACGTCTGCCCGCCTTCCCTCCACCCCTCATTCATAGTCCTCATTTTTCCCAGATGTAATGCTAAAATTTTGGACCGCTCTCAAAAACGTTTGGTGTCCAAAATAAAGAGCTTTGTTTTGTAACTTTGAACCACTGCAAATGAGTGACAGACAATGTTTCTGCTGAACGTACATATTATGGATTGGTGGAATTCCTCGTTGTTCTAATTATTAGTGTATTCGTGTATTTGCATTGCAAAATAATCGGTAAATAATTGCACATTGTATTTGCATTGCAAAATAATTGTACATACAGTGATTTCGAGTAGTGTTAATGAAGCAATACCGTAAATTACATTGGATTGGTTGGACACGTTGGTTTCAAGTGTTGGTATTTCACGATCTTCCTTCAGCTATAAATATGTTACTCATTATAGAGGTGATTGCGATTTGTGGGGCGGTATCGCCTCTTTCATCGGGACAGCCGAGGAGTATGAAGGGAAGAAAACGTGAGACTTGGGAAATTTACTGGGAGTTTTGATTATTGCAACTTTACAACTCGTATACCATTGTGAATCAATACCTGAGCGTACTTGGAGTTCCAACATAAATAGTTACCCAGGTATTATCAATGCACCTTGCAGGCGGCCTTCCAAGGTAGTGGCGTGAAAGAATACTGTAGAATCACCGAGGAAAGTTATGGAGCAGACCAGCTACTCATCAAAGTGGAAACCTGCGATTAGTGAACTAGTTATATGCTTGGCGATTGTGGCGCCAAGGTCGTTAGGTTTGATGGACGACACTCTCTAACGCTCATAATCAATCAGCTTCAAACTCCTGATTTCAAGCAACAAGAAAGCATAAACTTCATTATTTGATTAATCTATCATAAAAATACTAATTCAAATTTACTCTTTTGAATCATGGATGAAAAAGAAAGAGAGAAGAGCGAAAGAGAAAGAAAATTCGCTAAAAGAGCAGAAACACGAGTGTGAACCGCAAATCTTCCCGAGTAGGCCAAATCCCCATACAAAGATCAGCTGATCAAATGTTTTGTTTACTGTGAGAAGCTTCCTTGGTTACTGAATTTCGTTATGAATGAATGACACAACTTTCGGATAATAATAATAAATTACAAGTAGGTACTACTACTACAGAAAATAATAAACCGTTGTGTAATAATTTGCTTTGTAATAATAGTTTTTTCCGTTAAACCCTTAGGGGCAAGGGACTGAGCCCAAAATTTACTCAAAAGTGCCTAAATCTCAGCTACCGAAGGGTTTATAAATTCTTACTATTACATTATTACTAGTTAAGACCCATAAGTTTAAACAATGGATAGCCTCCCCCTACTCCCCTCCCCCAACCATTTTAGCGTTGCACAGTTTCCCCCATTTTTCTCAACCAATTGTCAACAGATTTTGATGCGGTTGGCGGCATTCTTCCTATTCTATCATTCTCCAGGGAGATGAGGTGCCTTTATGCCAATTTAATTTTCTTTAAAGGGATGTGAAATATTCATAATTTCGAAATTGAAGTAATATACATGAAAATTTGAGGTTTTACGTTTCAAAATATATGTAGAATCCAAAAATCGAATTAAAAAACGCTTGCATACGAGTCTGCAATACATTCAGACATTTTTATGCGAATCCAATGGGGGCGAATGTACTGGGATTGGCGGATATGTCATGTCATATCTCAGCTTTTCGAAGAGCGACAACCGAATGAGAGGAATGTATTCTAGTTCTATAAATCGAGAGGTTTCCAACGAATGGTGAACGGTATTTGTCCGATGACAAATGGCGAAGTACCTACTATTCCCCTAGCGACGACTCGGTTGTACGCGGAAATCGTCAGACACTCATTTGGGGCAATTTTCGTAACGGTGTTTGAGTTATGTGCCATATGAAAGACATGGAAATGTCAAAAAGAACACACATGACTTTGGTCCCGAGTCTACGGGTAAGTGTGTACGAAAGGTAGCAGAAGCATTATTTCCAATTTAGTTTTATCCTCCCAAATCAAAATTTCCACTCGCATTTTACGATTTAGTTTCCCGAAACCTTGCCAAACAGATAACTTCAATCCGATTTCAAAGTAATTTTCAGGATTGAGCGGTTGGGACTCTAGTCAGTCTCCTATAAAATTCAGCCCAGTAGAGTCAATAGCAGCCTCTGCTTACGCACAAACGTGAATTTCCGAGAACATCGAATTTCAAGATCTTATTGGCCGATTCCGCTCTAACTTGGATGGAAGTTGGGGGCCGGCCTTCAGATGATTACAAATGAATTCCATCATCGGTAGCTATATGGGGCACGTAAAAACTAGAGATGCCCAATTCGATATAATATCGAAGTATCGATATTTCGGCCCGATATATCGATATTTTACGCCGATATATGGGCAATTAATGGGGTCTGCTCAAAGGTAGGGAATTCGCATATATTTTACCTCAAATTCGGGTTTAGCACTCTCAAAAATTCCTACCTGAAAAGAGGCATTTGACGCCTCTACAAACTTTTAGGACAACTACCTCAGCACATACCAAGTGTCAAAGAGTCAGGATGATGGTAGGCGGGTTTGTTAACATTTTATGGTTCTCCTGCATGAGCTGTTATCCACAAGTTTAAAGTCAACTAGGTTAGCCATATCTACCAAGTTCTTTCTCTTCACCCACAAACAGTATGAATTGTGAGCTGAAAATTGGGAGTCGGGGGTTTCAATTTTCAAGGGCGTTAAATCGGAACTTTAGGTCGAAAATCCAAAATGCTGACCTACTGGAATACCCCATCCCTATTTAGTGCATCTTGTGATTGCCACTAAGTATTTTCTATATGTGATATTCTCATGGTGTCTTCCTATTTAAAAAAAGTTCCATTCATGCAGCATGAGTTGGTG
>JAEMON010000003.1:19466028-19481094 GCA_030264115.1 Lygus lineolaris | reverse complement strand
TCGCTCACCAAATCATGCTGCATGAATGGAACTTTTTATATTGCAGAGCATTGTGATCAATAATTTTTGATCCCATGACTGTCTGACTGTCTGCCGTCTTGTGGTCAGATTTGGATGACAAATTCAGGGATTGTGCGGGTAAGGCTCGTGACGGTCCCCTATGGATTTCATCGCCATCGGACACTAGTATCGTGAGCGCAAACGTGAATTTCCTGAAACCCCGGTATCTCAGTTCCAAATTGAAGTATTTCGCTAAAATTTTGAGGGTAGTTGGGGGCTATCTCCAAGACAACCACCTGTGAACAAGGTCACGATTGGATCCGTAATAGCTACTGCGCAAGCGCAAACTTATAATTTTTTGATATGTGCGTGGCTCCGGAACTTTTCGACCGATTTCGGTGAAATTTTTAGGGATCACGCGGATTAGGCTCTAGAGGGTCCTCTATACATTTAATAGCAATCAGACCACTAGTATCGCGTGCACATGCGCAAACGTGAATTTCCTGAAACCCCGGTATCTCAGTTCCTAATTGACCTATTGAGGGTTGTTGAAGGCTGACAATTAACTTCAAATTGCACGATTTCATAGTAATACCAACTGCGCATGCGCGATTCTGAAATGAGTTTCATAGCCACAACTCCGAAACTACTCGATTGATTTCGATGAATGTAGCCCCGCATGCGCAAACGTAATTTACTGAAACTACGATTTCTCAGCTCCGAATTGATTGATTCCCCTAAATTCGGAGTGTAGTTGAGGATTGTCTCTAAGAGAGTAATTAGGTACCTATGAATTTCGCTACAATTGGAAGAGTGATGGCTACTGCGCATGAGCAAACTTGAAATTTAAGGTCATAGGCATAACACTGGAACTATTCAGCGAATTTTGCTGAAATGCTCACTAGCTGATTCTATTCGCCCATGTTATTAAAGTGAGGAAGCTATACTGCCCAACTTGGCAGACGTTTTGAATGTTCACCAACAGAACTACCTACCTGAATTACTTACGTCCATGTTAGAATAAGTAAGGTCCACTGAATGTGTGTGATTTGCTATTTATTTTTGTGTGGTGTTGGTGGGGGTGAAGAATAACTTTTTGAAGCTAGGAGGCTGAACTTAAATGTACCTAATAATAATATTATGAAAGAAGTTGGTGTGCCAACTGTACCTAATATGTACCAAAGATGTACCTAATATGTACCAATGTACCTAATAATAATATTATGAAAGAAGTTGGTGTGCCACATAGGTTCCTCGCATTCAATAACTTGAACAAGATGTTTGAGATATAAAATGCCAAACATCAAAGCGACAAAGACAATCCACATCTAGTGCGATTCCAAATCAAGTGACCTCACTAAGTTTATACTTACTTACTATGTTAGCCAAAGCCAAAATTCCAGCCAAAAATGCCAAAAAAGAGAATCAGAATCAAAATCAAGTGACCTCACTAAGTTTATACTTACTTGACCTCACTAAGTTTATACTTAATCAAGTGACCTCACTAAGTTTATACTTACTATGTTAGCCAAAGCCAAATTTTTAACGAAATCGAATAGAAATCGAAGAGCCCAGGGAAGAAACGGGGTTACAATAACCAATTTTCCTGTTTCGAGAAAAGTGGATTTGAAATTATGAAACATCACCTAAAATGATATAAAATTATCTTTTAGGTAATGTTTCAAAATTTCAAATCCAAATTTCTCGGATTGGTTGTAAGCCTCTTTTTCCTTGGGCTCTTCAAATGTGATTGTTAGGCGTAAGGCAACAACTCGAGGACAATCCACCTGAGAATACTGCGCCCCTGACTGTTTGTAACACAATTTAATGTCTTTCTATCACGGTACACGTGCAATGCTGTCAAGTATTTTCACACATACTCTTAAAACGATGAAAGAAAGAATGTCGAAATTGCCCGGAATAATTGGGACCCAGAATTTCTCATCTAAAATATGAGTTATTATCGAGTTACATTCAGCCCCGCCCAAAACACGTCTTGTCGTCGGACACCAGGCACCATTATGAGGATACAGGGACTGAAGTGTCTTGGAAAACGAGAGGAGCGTACGAAGAGAGAAGATTGCTTCTAAGACACAGTAGGAAAGGATAATAAGGGCTGGATAAGTGGCAGATTCAACTAAGACCATTATACTGCCGTTCGATGGGATGGCAGATTCTAAGGGACGATAACGGAAAACACTGACACACCGGACGATTGAATTGTTATCGTGGAGCCGATGGTAACCACGGGAAAGATAAACTATCTAACCACCTACGTCTGTCGTGCTTTACTCTAACGACGTTGTAAAAATAGAGACGTTTCGCTAAGGTATCGCTATGGTCGCATTCTCACGGTTAAATGACGAATACTTTTTTTAAGCATCACCTGTAGCTTGCCATCATTGTCTTAATTCCCATTAGGTATTTGTTGTAATTTTTCTGGGCTCTGTATGCAGGCAATAGTTACCAATGTCTTCAAACTGAGTGGAACTAGGGGAATATCTTCGAGTCAGTCTAATCCACGGAACAAAGGAAAGATGTGCTCTTTTATTTATGTATTCCGTGGTCTTATCCGGAGTATTGGTTCTCAACATCATCGGAGGGGGGGGGGGGGGGGGGGGGGGGGGGGGGGGGGGGGGGGATTTCTGTGTTGTGAGTTGGCAATACCGCTCATTCCTATTTTCTCATTACCACCATATCACTGCTCTCGCCTTTTGACCCTCTCGTTTTGTCTTTCAATTTCAACAATATTTTAGCGAATTTTCGAAGAAAATGAAGCTATTGCAACGGCTTCAAAATTTGAATAATGCAAATTTTTGAAAATTTTCTTCATGGAAATCCGTTTCAGACCATTCTAAAACGATTCCTGAAAATGAACACCTTTTTATACGTATATATAAATGTAGGCATATATATATTTTATAAATATTTATATATGTGTCGTTCCAGACGATATCGATAAAAATCAAGAAAACATCGACGAAAAAATCTGAAAAATTGGAATCGAACTAAAAATCTGGGAAAAGTTTAAAAAGTCACTAATATCAAAAGAAAGGATGAGTTCATTACCCAGGTTTTAGGTGTGAATTACCATCTTAAACATAGGAACATACAGTATATTTGGAATCTGCGTGAAATTCCCTATAAGAATCACTCACCAAATTGGTTAAAATCATTCTTCGAAAATTCGCTCATCAAATCATGTTGCATGAATGGGACTTTTTTCTTACAGTTTTTATTTTTTCGACGCAGATAAGTAGCTTGATAGCTTGTGAAGATATTTACTTTTGGCTGGATGCCAATTCAGAAGAGGGAAAAGCGGGGGAGAGGGAAATAGAGAAATATCCCAGATGATAAGGTTCGGACTCCACCAGAAGAATGCGCAGTCAGAGGACAATATTTTAGTTGCAGATCCATAACTCTCAATCAGACCAATTTCAATAGGAGACCCTTGAAAAAATCTCATTTGGTTCCGGATTTTCAGCCTTCATTGCTCCCGATCAGGGGAAACTTAGTTAGTCGGCAGCATAGATGTTACTAGATGAATATAGTCGGGGTTCAGCCACACGAAAAGTTGGTAAGGAATCACATAACTTTATTCGTGACGTTTCGGGTCGGACTAGAGACCAATCTTCAAGCAAAACCCAAGGGCTACCCAAACACAATTTCAAAAATAAAAACAAAATGCAATCTTAAGGATTACAAGTCTACAAACTAAATAAATGAAAAAATGGTAAATTGTAGGTAGGCAGAAATGCAGTCAACAAGGACGATAACACAGGTACACAGACAGACCAAAGCGAAAACATGCCAAAGGAGCAAGGAAGGATGAAGTACCTACGACCAACTGTACATTTAAAAGAAAAATATAGAGCTTAAAAAAAAACCTAGTTCCTAAAAAAACTAGGCAAAAAACAGGATTTATTGGTGGACATCTAAAACAACTCTACACATCAACTAAAAAATAATGAACATTATGACTTGTACTTGTAATACTTAAGATTGCATTCTGATTATATTTTTGAAATTTTGTTTGGGGGGGCTCTTAGGTTTAGCCTGAAGATGGGTCTCGTCAGACCCGAAACGTGGTGAATGAAGTTATGTGATCCCTTACCTACTTTTTTGGTGACTGAAAATCGACTTTATTCTTCCGGTGAAACTTATAGAAGTCCCTTTCATTTATTATCCTGTCGGTACCGACTCGTTAAGAAACTAACCTGCGCAACGCACGGGCTAACAAGCGAGTGCACCATAATATGCAATGCAACTCCATTAGGAACTTAATGCACATGAACAAGAGTGATTTTTTCTTAATTTTGAGAAATTGTAGGTCTTGACAGCCTCGTTAGTTTGAATACTCGTGCGTGCGAGTTGGCTACTTTAAATAACATGTTATCTCGAAGCCGCGAGCGCGATTTGTTTTCAGAGCGATTTCGTGACTGCAAGCGACCGTTCTGGATAGGAAAGGACTGCCGAACCGGGCGAAAATTTTAAATGTTTCCCTCGAGAAACCGTTTCAACTCTCAAGAAGGCGTCATTGTTCAAATATGCCGACGATCCAGAAGCGGTACGAGAGGATCACGCGCAAAAAAGAATTCGTTTACTCGAAAAAAGAAAAAAACGTGGAAAAAGAAGCCTCTACGGAATTTATCCATTAGGCTTCTCAACCCCCGTCGTGTTGGTTCTCACGGTTCGTGTAACCCCAGAAGCACTGGAGCTACCTAAGAAAATTTATCAGGTCTTAAAAATACTTTCGTGCCCGCAAAACGACGTAGTAAAAGTGTAACTTGTAGAGGTTTTAGAGTACGGAAACCGTCCGGAGAACATTTCGATTAGGCATAACGAATTTCTGGGATTCGAAAAAATAATAAAAATGCGGAAAAAAACTCGTCACGCGAAATAACCGGGCGACTAATTGCAATCAAGGCGATGGGTAAAGGAGGTCGTAAAATTTTCAGTTGTGATGATTCTCTTTGCCGTGCGGTATGCAGCGGATTGCTCATCTCAACGCGGAAATCGCGCGACGGCAGTAAAGTCGTTCGTATTTTCTTTAGGGCGACCTTCGCGAAAGTATAATAATTCTAAATCATTCCGGGAGTACTGACGTTCATTGGATTCTCCCGGTGTTTTCACGGTATGAAGGGTAAGTTGAGTATGCCTGGGCTGTTCGGAGAGCTCTCGTATAGAAGAGGGAGCGTGACGGGTTTTCATTGCAACAATTACAGATCGTGTTTGCGATTGGAATTAGTTGAAGTCGTAAACATGAACGGTTTATCACGAAGTTGTTAAACGTTATAAAAATTTCTCCAGAAGTTACTGTGAAGGAGATCGAGGACAGTGAGAGGAGCGGCTGGGTATGAATTATGAGTTAGCGGTCATCATAAGTAGACAACAGAGATATAGTCTATCTTATATAATCTATTTAAGTACCTACAGTCAATCACCAGATAGAAGATTTATCAAAAATTAATTTTTGGTGGGTATAGCTGCATGATGATCCTGTGTTGAGGATGTAGGCGTTTAGCCAATAAAACATTCAAACTATGTTGTCATAAACGTATGTAGGTCGACGTTTCTGGTCCTATCTGTCCTATCCTCAGGAGAAGATAATACAACTGCGAGAATATCTACAGAGTGAGAATGTAACGACAAGTTGAGTTTTGAAAAATAAAAAAAGTCCCATTCATGCAGCATGAGTTGATGAGCGAATTTTCGAAGAATGATGTTCCCATGTTTACACAAAAACCTCGTTTTTAGCGATTTTGACTCTAAATTTTCAACATTTGAACCCTTGGAGTACTTCAAAAATTCTGGCCGACGAACAGTCACACACATATACATATAAATACATAATTATATAAAGTGTCAAATTTCAGGAATCGTTTTAGAATGGTCTGAAACGGATTTCCATGAAGAAAATGTCCAAAAATTTGCATTAAAAAAATTCGAAGCCCCATTTTCTTTGAACATTTGCTAAAAGAGATGAAAGTTAGTAAGCTATAGCATTCTAACCGATTTTTATCTACCAAAATTTGATATATTTGGGGGGTTATTTTTATAAGAAGCTAGCCACTTACCCGTGCGTTGCACGGTCCCACACGTCGCCCCACTCACCTAGGTCACGAATGGTTGTCCTGATCCCAAACGAGTGACAGTGAGACAGAGCCCTTAGGTCGGATTAAGAATTTATTTTTATAAAAACCTTCGCCTGGCATAAACGAACACAACAAAAGAAGAATTATTCATTTTGGTGCACTCATTCTCAAGTTAAGGCGTGACCAAGGGAAATAGGCATTCATTTCTATATATTATTTTGCGCTGATTCCGATATGATCCCATGGTTGATATTTATTGTAATTTAGACCAAAACCCCCAAAAAACAGGTTTTCTACCCTCAATTTTCAAAAGGTGACCCTTGAGAGTAATATACCACCTACTCCGAAAATTTTGGCAACTCTTCCCTTCTTCCTATATCATTTACTTCGAATTTTATTTATTTTAACTATTATTTATTTTATTTTCAAATCAAAAACGCAACGTTTCGGGCACCGCGTATACATAACCCCTCTTCAGGCATCGTGGGGCTACCGGCCACACATCTGTCTTTGAAATATAGTTGATTTCGAATTTTTGTTGATTTTTTAGAGCATTATGGAGTGAGATATCGTGTGAAGTGACACATAAGTGCATATGGATTAGATTAATACGAATAGAAGATTTAGATTTACAATTAGATCGCAGAATAATTAGATTTAATAGATTGATTAGATTTCTTTGGAGGAGATTTTCAAAATTTTGCTGACCTAACTAAAATTGTGATGCTATTGATTGCAAAACCTTCATTTTTTCGGAAATTTGGTAATTAAGGGACACTATGAGAAAGGAGGAATTAGACTTTCTTATTTGTTTTATCATGATTGCGCAGCTAATTTCGCCATTCAATACAGGTACATATTTGTATGAACATTAAGTATATTCTGAATCAGCGTGAAATTTCCAACGTGGAATTTGTTTTTGGAATAGCTCAAGACATATTATTATTTTGTCTCCCCTAAAATGGAACACTGTGTTACGCACGGTATTCCATGTGAACATACTTCTAGGGTGGCATAGGTACTTATCAAGAACCATGGGTATCACGAAGAACACTCCAGAAAGAAAGCATATAAATATAATTATGTACTGTTCCTATTCAACCTACTTCTAGGGTGGCATAGGTACTTATCAAGAACCAGGGGTATCACGAAGAACACTCCAGAAAGAAAGCATATAAATATAATTATGTACAGTTCCTATTCAACCTCGAAGTAGTAAACACAGTTTCCTAACTGGAGAACTTATAATACTGAGATCTATTTCCTCAGAGGAGACATTCCGAACTCGTCTTACACACGAAGAGATTCGAGTAGATGGGAGAGAACTTCGTGAAGTTGGATTGCGTGGCCGACGCGCCGTGTACTTGCCCAACGGGCCCTGGATGATTGCCGATCACACGGAAGGTATCGGCACGAACAATATCAGTCGTCTCTGCCGTGAAATGCATCTCCAATCCCTAATCTAATCCCAGCACTGGCTAGTGGGGACAATCTGTGACTAGTCCGAACACGGCAGGTCTCTTTTATGCAACTACTTTACCGGCGTTCGCAGCATTTCTGTCGTGTAGACTCTACTAGTCTCTTTGCTTGCCCGGAATTTCCAATGTAGGTATGTATGTATAAATACCTACTTGACACATACTTGTCCATGAGAAATAAGAATGGACAACGACCAATTTACAAGGAGGCTGACAAAATATTATAGTGTTTATCTAAACTAGATGAATAAAGGAGGTACATAAAATATGAAGGGTACATCAGGGGAAAAACCCCCTCATCGCCATTCTGGTCGAAAATGAGTTAACAACGCTATCTGAAGTATCTCAAGTCCGCATATGCAGTCCTTTCCAGCGAAAAACACCATCATCGTCGTTTAGAAGCAGGTTAAAGTTATGCTATACCGGGGAAAACCACTTCATTGCGTGCGTCTTTGTGGAAGGAGTCCAATCCTCATGATTGCGGTTTAAACGTCCTCTTTTCTGAACTGGACGGAGTTTCTATTATTCTGTTACCTAAATTTCCTTCCCAATGAATTGTCATTTTTTCAGCTCCGAAATATAAATTGAGGTTTTTGACATTTCTGAGGTACATATTTTTATCATAATCCTTACTTCCAATTTGATGATTTTTGAGGATGACATTCCAATTTCAGTTCTGGAGTAGCTAGTTTTTCTGGACATATTTATTCCTGCACCTTCCTGATGCTGTAAATATTTGTTTTTCAACCAGTAATGTTTTAGGTAGTAGTATTAGAGTATTGCAAAATTGTATCCTTCATTTTTTCGGTCATGGTTCATTACTTGCTCAGTTTTTAAACTTTCATTTGCGTTTTTCTCGAAACCAGCTTTTTGGCGATGAGGGGATTTTTCCCTTGCACCCTCCATACATGGCACCTACCTAGTTAGATGAGAATTAGTTACAAGAAACCTGAGTCAGAGCAAGGAACTTAAGTTAATAGGAGGACTAAGTTAGAACAAGAAACTTAAGTTAGGATGGGTAAGTTAGAATAAGAAACTTGACTGGGCGGAATAAAGAAACATGTAGGCGTTGGACGGGTGCTTCCTGCAGGTCTTCCTGGCCATTTTCGGGATTGTGTGGTCAAATCTGGAGGACCATGTCATAAAAGGGCTGCCTCTCGAGAAATGGATTGATGGCCCTTAAATCTTAACGTAGCTCCCAAACTACCATACAGTAAACTAGTGTACTGCCTTTGCTCTCTTTCCACATTCATCGCTGCTATGCTCTCTGCTTGCACTCTGCTCTTACCCCAAGCCGTTTTATCAGCACTTATCAGTACTGTAACCACCAGGCATCTCAAAAGAAGTTCAACTCTTGTTAGGTACTCCTCAGCCGGACAACCCTCAAAGTGACAGAGTTCTCTGGATTCGAGTTCTCATCAGACCAACAACTACTTGGATAAGTAAATAATACTTAAGATAAGATAAGATAAGACTTAAGATAAGATACTTGGACAAGTAGTAGTTGGGTGATTGATGTGATTTTTTTTAGAAACACAAAGTCTTTAGTGGCGTAGAATCGAAGTAGGTACCCTTTCTAAAGAAAAAAAAAAAACCACCATATCAATAGGAGTTCAACGAACTAAACCAATAAACCACTCAACAAAATTCCTAGACAATTTCGTGGTAACAAGCGCAAAGGAAAAAGTTCCATTCATGCAGCATGAGTTGGTGAGCGAATTTTCAAAGAATAATTTTGACCGATTTTGTGGGTGATTCTTATACGAAATTTTACGCTGATCACGAATATACCATATGTTTAGGGAGGTATTTCTCACCAAAAACCTCAAAAAACGCGTTTTTTAGCGATTTTTTGAAACTAAATTTTCAAAATTTGACCCCTTGGAGTAGGTACTCCAAAAATTCTGGCCAACGAACTCAGCTTTATTTTTGATATTAAACACACATTTGACATTTAAAAAATTTTTTGGATTTTTTATTTCGATCCCACGGGCAGATAGGTATCGTCTGGAGTGACATATACAGGTACATATGAAAAAGTGTTAAATTTCAGGAATCGTTTTAGAATGGTCTGAAACGGATTTCCACGAAGAAAAAGTTCGTCAAAGTTTCACCCTTTACTAGACCTAGTTTTTGAGGTAAAACCCCTAATCAACAGGCCTTACTCAGCCAATCATCGCGCATTTGCAAGACTACTTCATCGATTCAACATACCTCCGCTCTTTCGAAATATTCCTATCATAATGAGATACAACAACTTGAGACTTTTTTTACCCCTTTAAGAAACAGTTACTATGAATTGAACTGGGCGTGATACTACGCTTCTAATACCTACTATAAAACTACTGGTATTATAATATAACTTGTTGATATCATGTTTTACTTGGAGATGGAAGCATCATTGTTCTGAAAACGTCGAAAACTTATTGAAAAGGGACGGACTATTCTTAGAGGTGCGGAGATAATGTGGAGCTATAACTCCCATATATGGAGGTAGTTACACCACCTCTACAAACATGTAAGCTGGGTACGTCAGTGGTAAGCAACAAGTAAACACAACTTCTTACAAGCAACGGCTGGACTTATAAATTGCGAACCCCGACCTATAAATCCATGTGACTGTCGTCATGATGAGACTGCGAAAACGAGAATCGCATAGGTACAGGGCAGGACTCGTGAGACAATAGATGGAATCTCTTTCTGTACGTTTCGCAAGCTCTGGACGCCCTGTGTGTATGCATAATAAAATATGGCGGCGGTCACACATTGTTAAGTAATGGTTCGTGATCGTCTCAAAGGCCAAACTCCACTCCGGTCATTCCTTCTATTCCTACACCCCCTTCCTGCCACAGTCATCCAATCACACCTTTTAATATTCTCCCACGAACCCAATCTTTATCCGGGGTGTCATCGGTTGTCCTGCGTTTCGCGGTGTTGCACAAGCATCTTCAGGCCTCATGGATCTTCTGCCCAGAGAGATCTTCACGGCTTTCGGACGTGATCCGGTTACGGTCACCCGACCCCTCGTTCGTCAATCATTCCTACGGGGTGTTTCTTGCTACATCCGAATAATTCATCAGTCTAGGGCTTGAATCATTCCGCTGTCTTAAAATATCAGCATCTCTAGCGGCATTTATGATATAGGTAAACTACGGCTAGAATTCAGTTCTTGGGAATCGGTCGGAAGAAGGAATTTGATTACGCCAACGTTTCAGATGTTTTATTATCTATCTTCAGGACTATTAGGTACAACAAAACAAGAGACAGGAGGGGAGACATTGCATGAGGTAGGTACCAAACAACAAGGTAACTAGAGTGATAATAGGGTAGGTAGGTAAATGAATAGATGATAATAATAAACCCTTACCTACGAGTATAATCTGGCTGTTGATACCACATAATATACATGGTAATCGTGATAAAAACAAAGACAATAGATAATGGTTCCTTCAGTTTGAAACCACACCACTATGCAATAATAACTGAGTTGACAGTGGACAACCAAATGAATTGACAACTAAAGGAGGTTACAAGACTGGCTATAAGGTAACAGAGAGATTCTTATCAGTAAGGTTAGTGTTGTTGTGGTTTAAGATGTTTGAAGTGCTGAATTAGTAGGTAAATGGTTCGAAAAATGGGAGAATTAAATTATTTTTGGGATTGTATAACTTGAACTTCAGTAAAATAGAAAAGTATCATAAACTATGGAGGGGTTTATCTGGGAGGAGGTAGGTCAAAATCACTCCACTTTATCACATTAGAGTATATATCCTACTGATGTTAGAAATGTCAACCCTCCTATTGCGAGTATTAGGAGTTCTGGCATTGTGAATCATCTCCTTTATTAGGCTTTATTGGTATTAGATTCTACATCAACTACTCGGAGGTTATCAAAATCAAACCTATGACCTGTTGTAAGCGTGTGATCGACTAGGCCACATGTAGCCCTCAGACAATTGATGTCAGATTTATGTTTGCCCCCCTATCCTTAATTTAATTTTTAGTCCCCCCTGCATATTTGGTTGAGCAAAGTCCACAATTTATTGAATAAACAACATGACTGCGGAATTCAGGTGGGACGGGGGATTTAAGCTTAGAGTACACTACCATGGCCGGGATATTTTCCATCGTTGTTGCAAACAACCTAATCAAAATCGCCGTACGAGAATATTGAGAGCTGCATGGGGATTGTATCGGACTTACGAGTGCTCATTACGGAAAAACGTTTCTCAGAACTATTCTCCTACTGATAGATAATGATTTTTATGAGCTATTAGATACAACAAACAAAATTACCCTCGTATCAAATCACATATCGTTCCGTGGCTACTAGGAAATAACCATACACTTCGTTGGAGGTAATCATTTCAAGTTTTATGGCGAAAAAGACAATCGCGACAATGATTCATTTCCCTCTCGATATGAGTAGATACAACATTTTAGTTGGTGAGCCGACTTCTTAACGGGCACACCACATGCAACCCCTTTGGACTCGCAATACCTTCCGCGTGCCTGCCCTTCAAGAAGGTTTTTACCACGAGCAAGTGACAATGGTCCATCAGACTTTTAACGGCTCACGCTTTCATCACGGAAGCATCTCGAGCCATTACGGGTGCCTTTAGTCTGCTCTTGATTTACGCTCCACTTGCCTTTACACGATTTCAATATCCTCTTTGGTCCCGAGAGGCTGTGCTGAAAGGAATCCCCCTGAGCCTCCTCATATGCGAATAAACACCGGACTATTATGGGGAGAAGCGTTTTATCTTTGGCGTGCGAACTCGGAGGGACGATGAAGAAACAAGCGGCATCTGTATAATCCCTCTGCGGCCCTGATTCCTGCAGTCGCCTTCATGCTTCAAATTTATTACCCATATATGCACACAGGAGAGCTCGAAGGTTATTTTCGCGGCAGAGCCGGATAGTCGGCGATCTGGCAAAGCTGACAGAGAACTGAAGAGCTGGAGGGAGTTCCACCTATGTTATTAGGCAACATCAATTTCATTTTCCATTTTGAACCAACCACTGGGCGATTCCAGGGGGTCAGGATTGTTTGGCTCATGTTGGCTTTAATATTGGGAATGTCAGTGATCAAATTCCAGCTCGGTTTATATCATACACCCCTCGTATAGCTCACAGTTCGGGATGTTTTTATCGAGTTTCATAGGATGAAAATTAGAGTTACATTCAAAAACCAAAAAGTTGCCTTAGTGAAAAAAAACAAAAACATAAAATACAGTCTAGTTTGGATAGGTGCGTTCAAGATTGGACAAGAAGCTGATTTGAAGTGTACTCTCTATGTTACTTCAACTAGGAATCTCCATCGTTCGTAGATGATATACTCATGTAATCTGCTATATTCAAGGCTCGTATTCATAAACTTTCCTAAGCAGAGGTGTAATTTACCATAGAAGACCTTAAAAACTATAGGCTCTAATCACGTTGGGTGACTGGAGACACATACTATGGTAAGGTTAGTGTTCCTGGAACGGAATAACGCATGGGGTTCCCTAATATGCGGTCCTTGAAGGGTTCCATATATTATCGTTTGTGACACCACTGGTCATCAGAGGTCTTGGGGCGGGTTTTTTAGACGGTCCTCGAGTTTAAAGGAGACGTCGAGATGGTCTCCTCGAAATTTGGATTTGGCTTAAGGAATCCTCGAAGACCATCTCACGGTCTCCTTGAAACTCGAGGACCGTATATATGAATAGTTAGCCTTAGTTTCTCTTCATTATGAATACCCACTTCGGTTACGTGCCGCTGATGGTGCAAATTTTGTTTATCACGAGAGAGTATTTCTGCTTTGTCGGGAATCAGCCAAGTAAGAACACCTTCTTTTAAACCCCGTTATTAGGGACTCATATTCGGGGTAGTGGGTAGGTAGAAAATGAAAAATATATATATATATAATTTTTTTATTGACTAAAAAAACTAGAGAATCTAACGAACAAAAAGATGTATTCGAAATTAATTTTTGATGCTCCTGAGTTCATGAAAAAAATATTGTAAATCCGGCCCTAGAACTCCCCAGTGCCGTAGGATGGGTTGTCTGCTTTACTCCAAAATAGATACTACTCAAAGTGCATTCTCTAGTGAATGCATTCTCTAGTGCATGTATACTAAAAAAGTAGAATAACATCAGGTGATAATAACATCAGTGAAGTGATATTCTTCTTGATTCATTCTACATCACATCCAGCATCATTATGTATCGTGCAGGGCACTGAAAGTTTTGCTGAGATGCGTGGAGGCAAACTTTTCGGAAAAAAGCTGTCCTGGCAAATCAGTTTTTTCAACTTTGGGTTTATTTTATTTTTTTTTTTTTTCAAGAACCATTCGCCGCAGAGGTGATCCAATTTTTGCCTGATAGAGGAATACAAGAGCTTCAAATAGGTGAGATAGTTTGGTGAAATAATGTATGGTTTAGATGATACGATTTTATGAATACAAACAAATCGGGGTCAAAAAAGCCACTTTTTGGATAGCATGTAGAAAATATTTTTTTTTAACCTATCAAAAAACTTGATAGGTTATCAAAAGAAAGACGATTGAAGAGAAAGACTATAGGTAAATGCTGTGAACATTTTAACGAGATAGCACCAACAGCAACCGAGGAATAGATACTTGAAAATCGTCAAATCTCCTGTTTATTTCGGTAGTTACCTACTACCCTTCAGCTGACAGTCAGACGTGCAGTGCAGTTAAAAGCGAAAATCCACAGGTTATGCGCTGAGGATGGTTCCCGACAAACCTACTGGTTTCTTTTTAAGGAGACCAGAGATCCACAAAATCAGACGTTCGGAGATGAACAACCCCTGCAAGGTGACGACACCAGCGAGGGTGGACCTCAGGAAGGGATGGACTGCGAACAGGCGTGGGCGGATTTCAGTGAAAGTCTCTAAATGACGCAATGAGCCGAGCAAGAGAGAGAAAGATGCGTGTTGTAAGGTCCCAAGAGGCGAACGTGCCATCTCCGACCACAACAATAACACGGCAGATTAGACGTTCACGATCACCACAGCACCTACAGCGGTCCCCACCTTGCGAAATTGATTCCTTCCCATGGAACCCCACGTCCCTCTGATCTGGATTTTCTTTTGGTGGCAGACCTCGTTCGATGGCACTTGTTGATCTAATTGGGACCTTGGAACATATCGCCCAATAAATCTCCGCTCGGTGAGAGGTACCTGGACCTTCTTGTCGATACTCCGATGATAAAAGACTGATAATTGCGAAAGAGATCGTCTGGAGGGTCCGATTTGAAATCGCTTGAAAACTAACATCGAAAGGCCAAGTCCAACGAATATACCTTTCCTCGCCAATGCACGTACACTTTTACTCTCATTGGGGTTCAATTCACCAATGGATTGTCGAATGAACTGGAATATAAATCGTTTCCAAAATGATCGAGCAATAATTTTGATGATTTTCTTTGGGATTCAGGTCGGAGGAAAAAACGCTGAAAATTATTACATAACGGTTTATTATTTTCT
>JAEMON010000003.1:19266207-19276236 GCA_030264115.1 Lygus lineolaris | reverse complement strand
GGAATCATTTTAGAACGGTCTGAAACGGATTTCCATGAAGAATATTTTCATAAATTTACATCATTTAAATTTTGAAGCCATTGCAATAGCTTCATTTTCCTCGGAAATTCGCTAATATCCATACATTATTCTGTAATAAATCTACTCGTTGGTTCGGATTGAAGAACAACGCAGTCCGTTTTAATGGGGAACTTGCGTTGTTATTTTTTATTTCAGCGTTTGAAAGATCTTAGAGAGGGCTTTCCAAAAAAGGTGCTATATGAGGGGTATCCGATGATTAAAACTTACTGAAAATGGGGCTTGTAATTTTGACCTAACTGACGTCACCAATCCTCCACCTTCCTGGACGGGTTTCTCAGCTTCCTAACCTAAATCACGCACTCCCTTTCAAGCTGTTTTCAGGTTAAAGCAGACGTAATTCCAAGATGAAAATTGGCACTAGGTGGTTTTGAAGGGTGCTGAATAAAATTTTGAGGTTCAAAACGCAAAATTCTATCCGTGCAAGTTCCCCATTTATTATTTTCAATAATGAACCACTGCCATTAAAAAGACACGTCGTAACAAGTCACACGGAGTAATACTTTATAGTACAATTATGCACTACTAGGAGTAGGCAGCTATCAAGTGCTGGCTTACTCTACTACGTCTTCACATTATTTCAATGGTTCGACGTTTCTGATCTACAACTGAAAATGAGCCCAACATCAGGATAAACCTGTGTCGGAATAAGAATAAAATAGGCAGCCAACCAGTATTACAAACCAAACTGCGTGGTCACTGGTCCGGTTGCGATGGTGTTGGGTCGGGACCGTTCTTATTGGATAAACCACACAATCCCTGAACATTTCTATTGGTATATTATAGAAAGCATTCTGACCTTCGGATTTTGGAATCTGGACATCGCCTGACATTGTGATACAAACACTTCAAAAATAACATCTACCAGATCTATCTTCTCCTAGATTCTACAGCACAGGTAGCAGACACTGAGTCACGACCTATTATTGTCGCCACCTCCCGGTTGTCATATTATTGACCCTCTGCTCGAGAGATGATCCGATTATTGGGCACCAGTCAATGCATGGTAACGGAATCGTTAGCTACCTGCGAACCTTCTTCTTCTATTATAAGAACACACCCGATGTGTCCAAAGTGCAAGTATAGGTCATGTTTGTGCTACCCGTGAAGAAAACTAGCAGGTTAACCGGTGCGTTGCTCAGTGGGCATAGGTACATCGGTGATCAGTAGTTATTAATAGGCTAATATCTAGGGTCTGTTTTTGTTTTTTGTGGATGCGAGCATCAGGGTTGCTATTAGGGGTCGCAATCCCGCACTATTTTCAATCCCGCGGGATTGAAGCCAATACCGCGGGATCCCGCAGGATTTCCCTAAATAATAAATAATATCGCTTAAAAATGCAATTTGTTTAGGAAAATGTATTTGAGAACATACTCGGTTTGACATCGGTTCAAGGGAAGTATCTAGATTGTTATCAAACCTAGGGATCATTCATAATGATTATTCAATCAAAGTGCACTATTAAATAATAATAGCGACTAATAACTGGTATTTGAATAATTATTTGTACATGCGCTATGTATTCTGTATGATTACAATAAACTCATTCATTCATTTAATATATTAATATTGTTGAATTGTTGCAACACGTTGTTTTTAATAGGCAGATTAACATGGAATATGCTTCTACTATCCTGCTTCATAATGTTGTGAAGGTACCTACCTATCACAATGCCAAACTGAAAACCCCAAACAACTTTTTGTTTGCTTACCTACGAACCAGTAGTCCCTTCTGATCCTTCTGATCTGAAGGATGTTGAAGGAAATGGAAATTGGCGGGGTGAGATGTGGTGTTATGTGTAATAAATTCATTGCATTCCAACGAGTGCTGAACAATAAATTTATGAGGGGTGTAAATTAAGGAAGTTATATTAAACTATACCTAGCAACGATTGGTTGTAAGTGAAAAGCATTAGAAAACACTTGGTGTCGGGTGGTCGGACAAAATCCAATGAATTGCCTGCTCATAATCATTATGAATGATATTGATCCGTCCGGCTGTCTTTCTATTACTTACTTGGAGGTAGAATTATAGTAGGAGGTAGAAAGGTAATTGCCAACTGCCCAGTTTGGCCCACTTTTAGCAATTGGCCAGACGGCGCGGCGATAGGCTAGATCGTTAGAGAATTATCGGTTCAGCAGTGAGGGGGGGGGGGGGGGTTAATATTTTGTCCATCCTTAAGGAACTAGTATTTGTGTATATTACAAATGGTAGTATGTCATAGGTACTTCAATTTTAAAATATAGATTAGGTTTCATTATAGTCAGAGGTTCAATGTAGGACACTGATGGGTACCTACTAGCTACTACAGTTTTATCCGTTTGTCAGAATCACTCCAAGACTAGAAATTTTCCTTAAAAAAATTTTTTTCGATTTAAAAAAAAGAAAGAATTGGTAAAAGGAAATTTAGAGTCAAAAATCTTAAACAAAAAACGTATTTTTTTTTTAGATTTTTGGTGTAAATTACCATCTTAAACATAGGAACATAATGGCTTATTCGGAATCAGCGTGACATTTCCTATAAGATTCACCCACCAAATCGGTAAAAATGATTCTTTAAAAATTCGCTCATCTATTGATGCTGCGAGAATGGAACTTTTTATTTGAGAAGGAACTAAGAACCGAACCTTGAGGCACATTGATTAGAGGTATGAATGTGGGATAAAAAACGAAAACAAAAAAACAGTACCATTATAATAGCGATGAAAGTACAACAGAGTACGAATTAGCCCAAAATAAGAAAACGATTGTCGAGAAAAAAAATCATCCAAATGAAATCACATCCTGGACGTTAAACTGATGACGTGGTCCGATTTGAAATGGGTTCGGCTGGCGGCCTTGCCCAAGGACTCGACTTAATTGCATTTGATTAATCTGTTTTCAAGTATCGCCCCATGGGAGCAGCACCCCTACTAACAGTATTATTGAGCTATTGTGCTTTATCACTGAATCAGTGGTCCTATATAATATAGCACTTCAAAATGATATATTATGTTTGTTGGGTACGATTAAATATCGGTAATCGTGGAAAAAAGCGATGGAAAAAAGTCATTAGGATCAAGACAAAGTTTTGGGTGAAAAAAGTCGAAGGTCTCCTATGTAATACATATATGAACTTAATACGAGTACCTAATATCAAGCTAGTAGAAGCGTAGAAGATGTCTTCTTTCCTAACGATATTATTATCATTCATAATGATTTTTTTAAACATCTTGGCCTGAAGTAGGTAGTAATAAGATTTGTAGTGAGAGTTAATATGAACTCTATAATTCCAGAGATTTGCGAGTTTTTTATTACGGTTCACACCCTAGCCGGAACACCCTTAAGCGTATCCTGCGACCTCTTGTGATAATCCATAGTAGGGATCAAGTAGGTTTTTCGTTTTTCAAAAAATATTACCTTCTGAACTAACCCAGTTTTTCATTTATTAAGTACTTTTCGGGAATACTCTATCCCATCATCAGGTACAAATATACAATGCACACTAAGAAAGGTGGGAGATGAACAATTCCCTGAAACAACGGGTTTTGATTCCCTTTTCAAAAGGTACTTAGGCTGTAGGTTGGTATCCCATCTGTTTATACAATTTTATAGGCAGGTAGATTGCTGTAGGTACCCTTCCCCCGAAACTCACACTTGGGCTCAAGATTGGGTGATGTGTTGGAGGCAAATTGGCAGAAAACGAAAACCCCAGATTTACTCACCCCCTCCCCCGAAACTCACCCTCCGACCCAAATTTTAAAAATTCTCAATATCCTGTAAATCAAGTCAGAAAATAATCGAAGGACATTACCCCATTCACAAAGCATATAAACAGACGGACAGGAAGAAATAGAGAAAAATAATTGAAGGAAGTAGAGATAGAGACAAAAATAGGGACAGGACGAAATAGGGACAGGAAGAGGACGAAATAGGGACAGGACGAAATAGGGACAGGACAAATAGGACGACAATAGGACGACAAAATAGGTACAGGAAAAAATAGGGACAGGACAAAATAAGGACAGGAGGAGATAGAGAGAACAATTGAGATAATATTATATTTGTTGATTGTCTTCAAATAGCGGGAAAGGGAAAAGAAAAGACCGATGGAATTATACGGTTTTATTAATATAATAAGTGGGTAGATATTGTGAAAGCTTGGAGGCCACGTTGAGTAAATCTGTATAAACTGGTCAAAAAGTACGTCAGCTTGCCGAAATTCCCAACAATAGTTGCCGTCGGGGTGTGTTTCACTCTCATCCAAATTATAGTCATCTCCTTGCAGTATTGAACACGATTTTTTTTCAACTCACGCTTTCGTCGACAGGAGGAATCGGAAGAACGCCGTCGGTGTGTTCATGTGTGCACTTACGAGGTGCCGCAGTCCCCTCCGAAGAGCACGAAAATTGAAACGGTCGATTGAAAAAACACTTCGATTGCGATCATGTGCAACCTTCGCCGTTAGCTCAGATCATGAGAATCTTGTGGAAGACGGCAGATCGATACGGAGTCTATCACGAGGGTTCAGACTAGGATTATCATAATTTGGAAATAATTATCAACATTAGAGTAGGTAATATTCAATGAATGTACCGATATAAGGAAGTGAATAAAGGTTGCGACACATGCATTCCCTCGTATGATAGTGTTGAGGATTGAAGTGAACGGTCTGTCTTGAACATTGATTCGTTATTTGTAGGTGATTAGTCGGGATTCAGCCAGAAAAACTCACCCTCACTTTAAAGTATCCTTTTATTCAGCGACGTTTCGGATCTAACCTAGACCCATAAATTTCCTAATGCGATTTCCTTCAAAAACCCACGTTTTTCGTAGAAAATGAAGCTATTGCAATGGCTTCAAAATTATTGTAATGCAAATTTTTGAAAAATGTCTTAATGGAAATCCGTTTCAGACCATCCTAAAACGATTCCTGAAATTTCAAAACTTTTTCATATGTATATATTTATATTTACCTATATATTTATTTATATATATATTCATATATGTGTCACTCCAGACGGTATCTGCCCAAGGGATCGAGATGAAAAATCCAAAAAAAATTTAAAATGTCAATAATATCAAAAGAAAGGATGAGTTCGTTGGCCAGAATTTTTGGAGAACTCCAAGGGGTCAAATTTTGAAAATTTAGAGTCAAAAATCGCCAAAAACGTGTTTTTTTTTTAGGTGTTTGGTTTGAATTACCGTCTTAAACATAAGAACATAATATATGGTATATTCGGAATCAGCATGAAATTTCCTTTAAGAATCACCCACCAAATCGTTGAAATGATGTATTCTTTGGAAATTCGCTCATCAACTCATGCTACATGAATAGAACTGTTTTTTTAAATTCAAACCCGGTTTTCCCCCTCGCGTCCAACTGTGAAATTTCTTTAAACTAATACTGTGGGAAAGCTGACGTTTGGAGAAGTTTTTTCCGTCACCGCACAGTGATTAGAAGGCGACGATCGAGACCCACAGCCGATGAAAGAAACTGGTGGTTTCAAAAAATCAGGCATCTTCAATGTTTAGGCTTATTTTAGATCCTTCAGTACTATTTAAGGAATTTCGGTTCGATATTAGGGAGATGGGAAATTTTATTCTCTTTCCAACGGTATAACCTATTTAAATTTTCAATTGTAGCCAAAAAGAGATACAACAGCTTTAGTGAGACACGGTAGAAAACACGAAAAAAATCTTAAAATGGAAAAATTCGGGGTTTCCGAAAACAATGTTATGTGACAAAAGTAGTTGGAAATTAGTTGTAGAATCGATCCCTTGAAGGAATGATACCTGTTAGGTAGACACGATGTATACAGTACCATCGGCCTGGGATCAATTCTACATGTCATTTCCAACAAAAAGTGACTCCTAGAGTTTTTTTTAAACCCCTTATGTCTTTAGTTATTTCAATTTTAAGATTTTGTTGAATGACCTGTAGAATCGACCCCAGGCGCGTGCGGTGGTACAACCTTAACCCTGACATCCTGTATACATATATTTATACATTTAAAAAAAGTAAACTTTAGGAATCGTTTTAGAATGGTCTGAAACGAATTTCCATGGAATTCCATAGAATTTGCATTATTTAAGTTTTGAAGCCATAGCTGCATTTTTTTTAAAATTCGCTAAAAAGGAGTTTTTTCAATTTATATATCATTCCATAATTTCTACTCATGATAGTAGTATTTATATCAACGAAATTCAACCAAGGTGGTCTCCTGAGAGGTAGGATCGAGTACTTTACCTTCGCGGGAGGGCCCAATCGATCATTCAGAAGTAATGTAGTGAGCTGTTCCTACTTACGCATTACTTCATAATGCTCCTCCTAGAAATTTTCGATTAGCCACAGAGACTTTCTTAGGTCCTTGACATAATCATCTTCCTACTCTTCCTAGTTGATTCGTAAAGGCCTACTTGAGGTTCGAGGCCGGCAGTGAGCCAGCCGCAATTTACCTTACCGTCGAAATCCGTTAATTCAATGACACGAGAACGATCACTCCGACAAAATGGATACCGAAAACGTACCCTGTCGTAAAGACATACCTTATGTTGAAGTATTTCTTAGTTCATGTAGGGCCAGTTTGACAACGTTAATGATGAAAGTAAAGTGAGAGGCTCCTGGGACGACAAGATCTGTATTTTGGTTAGTTTTTGTTGTCTGTCTGTTCTCTCTTTTTTTTCTTCATTCACAAAGTTACATTCTTGTGCATTGCACTTTATAGTGTGACAACAATAACAGAATTATAAATTAACAAAAATAACATGAATGATGGATAATTACTGGGTTTAGTCCATTAACCTCCTAGTAGTGAACATACTAGAGAACAAACTATTTACTGTACTGTTGAATAATTGGCAATAAATATTGAATACATTATTATAATAAAGCCCATATTAATATAAATGAAAGTTAGGGAGGTACAATTGCAGTCACGGTGGTTGTTTTGGTTTAGTTGAAGCCTTCAGCGTAGTCGGAATGGTGCTTTCTCTTCAGTCGCCTGAGGTGTCGGGGTGGCGGACGGTCCTGAGGTATGCTGCTGATTAGTTGGTTTGGGTGGGACGAGGCCATCAGGTATGAAGCATGATACGCTGCAGTCAGGCTGTCTTTCACAGTTGGCACTTCAAGATCTTCATGCAGCTCTTCAATTCTCACATACCAGTCGGCTCCCGTGATTAATCGGAGGACACGGTTTCGCTGAACTGGGATTTTATTAATTTGGGAGTCCGATCCCGATGCCCATAAAAAAGAACCGTAGCACCAAATAGGTTTCATCATGGTGTATATGAGAAGTTTATTTTTAATACTAAGTTTTTTGTTTTAGAAAAGTGGTTTAAGATGCCCAATTCTGTGTCTTATTCTCGTAGCTGTCTCACTAACATGATTTTTCCAAGTGAGTCGCTGATCCATGGTCATACCCATGTATGACTCTGAACCACGCTATAAGCTGCAGTTTTGAGTCTTTTGACTTGGAATCTTGAAATTCGACTAGTTTAGGCCACCAGAATGTACTGTACAGTTTCTGGTGACGATTGCCGAGCCCTTCGCGACAGTGTGAGGTGACAGTCGGTACTGAACAGTAGTACTTTAACATCCCGTCCCCAGAGTAAGAAAACTATACTGCCCTTCACAGGAAGAACATCCTATGTCCATTTTTACACTTTTGGAGATAAGGACACTGGCTTGTAGCCCCTCGATCAGGCGCAACTTTTGGGGTTAGCTAGAACGTCCCAAGTCCACGGGAAAGGTTTCAAAAATCTATTAGTTCTACGTACATTTTTCAACTTCACTGCAGTTTTCAGTATGGATGGAGCAGCAGCCGAAATCAAAACGCGTTTTTCTGGAACATATTAGGGCGTTCTTCCTATGGAGGGCAGTATAACATTAGGACTGCCAAATCACCGTAATTTAAAGCCCCAATGCGTCTGCCAATGTTTTGAGGGTAACAAATTAATAATAAGTAAGTAATATTTCAGCTTATTCCTTTTGTATAATGGCGTAACCGGAGTACTAGTAGCAATTGCGCATGAGAAAAAGTCCTTTGCTATCGTCCCTTTGAATGCCCGTGTCTCACAAAAATGACTCTAAATTGTTTCTTATTTTTGTTTGATTTGATTTATCCAAACCATGATGCCTGATCCATCGATCCACGTAATCCAAGTAATTCTCTAGAACGAAAAATGTTTAAGACTAAGCTAAAAGTTGTTCTTTTAGCGAATTTTCGAAGAAAATGAAGCTATTGCAAAGTCTTCAAAATTTAAATAATGCCAATTTTTGAGAATTGTCTTCATGGAAATCCGTTCCAGACCATTCTAAAACGATTCCTGAAATTTAACGGTTTTTATATGTATATATATTTCTATAATATGTGTCACTCCATACGATATCTGACCGAGAAATCGAGCTAAAAATTTGAAAAAAAGTGAAAATGTCAACCATATCAAAATAAAAGATGAGTTCGTTGGCCAGCATTTTTGGAATTCTCCATAGGTTCGAATTTCGAAAATTTAGAGTCAAAAATCGCTTTAAAAACGCGTTTTTGAGGCTTTTTGTGTAATTTACATCTTAAACATAGGAACATAAATATGTTATATCCGGAATCAGCGTGAAATTTCCTATAAGAATCACCCACCAAATCTATTAAATTCTTTGAAAATTAGCACATCAACCCATGCTGAGAGAATGGGACTTTTTTCTGTTTTCAATAAGTTGCAGGCGCACATCGATATTCTTAAAAACGCACTTAAATCAATAAAACGTGGAAACATTTTACACGACGTAATTTTAAAGTAGGTACCTATTATAGTCCTGTGTGTAGCAAAGTTCTTCCGTTTTCAAAATCATCAAACGATAACTCCGGTTTCCAATGATATCTTCCGGATGATTCCCACGGCTGTCCAACTTCTAGTGTCTCCCATACCTTACGAGGACGCCTGCGCGAAAAACCGCGTGGGTCTTCCCTTATTGGCACTAAAGATCCGAACGAACGGATCAATTATAAGACGAAGGAATACAAAATTTGGCCCACCTCTCCCACGAACCTTAAAATATACACATGCGAGTTGAGTAAGCCATCCTTCCGTCCCGTTGTATCTTCCAACATCTAACGCGCCAGCACGCGTTTCGAGACGCCCATTCCCGCGTAGAACCGCTTAGCATATGAATTGGCTGCTTTCAAAATCTCCCGTATTCTCCTTCTTATCGCACAATTTATTGGTTATGCTACTTCTTCCTATGCCCACGCATTTTCGGTACCTACCTAATCCTATTATATTTTTTAGCTGATGAGTTCCTTTCTGGAATATTTTTGCTCCAATGTATTTTCTCCTCCTCACTACCGAAGGTAGGAAGCTATATTCGCGCAAGAAATGAAAAACATTTTTGCCTTCCAAATTCAAAATTTCCCCTTGCTTTTTACGCTTAAGAGCTTCTAAACAATTTTGGTTCCGTGTCTGTCTGTCTGTATGTCGGTCTGTGGTCAATTCCATGTCCCAGGCAAAACTATATGAAGTTTTGGTCCGAATTTGATGAAATTTTCAGATATTGTACTGGTTAGCTCCTCGATGGCTCTGTCATAATTTCACCGCCATCAGACCACTAGTAGCGTGAGTGCATGTGAATGTTAAGGTTACGAGGAAGCAATGTGCCACATCCCCTTGGCAGACTGTTTTCTGGTTTTCGGTGCATCCAACCTAGTGCCTGTTGTTAAGTAAAAATTGGTAAGTACTCTCACTTGCTTGTTCCTTCTCCCATTTGATTCCACGATATCACACGACACGGCCCTGATGGTTGATTTTCCTCAGTCCTCTGACTTTTTTGGAATTTATCATTAACAGCTACCTATATCACCCCAACAGAATCTTCTGCTTTATTACGCTGCAGTCTGTCTGTCTGTTATATTCAATCACGCTCGAACAGCTAGACCGATCTTGAGAGAGTGTTGTCACCTCAGTTTAGCGAATTTTCG
>JAEMON010000003.1:19134745-19145548 GCA_030264115.1 Lygus lineolaris | reverse complement strand
CGGCGCGAGTGGAGGAGAGTCGAGGATGTCCGCAAGGATCAGTGCTTGGAGCCAAATTCTGGAACCTGGTGTTCTCCAGTTTACTGGAAGTTCTTGACGGAGAGGACTGTGAAGCAGTTGCCTATGTCGACGACTTGGCAGTTGTGGTCTGTGCCAATTCTCGAGCAGAGCTGGTGAGGAAGACAGAAGAAATAGCCAATACAGTGAAAAATTGGTGTGCTGCTGCTAGGCTCAAAGTATCATCGGAGAAAACGCAAGCTATTTTGTATAAAGGCAGCTCGGACAGGAGGCATCCTTTCAAATTCAGGACTGATGGAGCTTGTGTGGAGGCCACTAAGGCAGTTAAATACCTCGGAGTCAGGCTTAGTAGGACCCATTCATGTGCCCCCCACCTGGATGCCTTGGAGATTGAGGGGGTACGACTGGTTTCGGCGGTCAGGACATTGTGGGTTGTCTGAAAGTGCCTACCTACTGAATCCGATTTCGTGGTCAAGAATACGACCGGAAATTCCCCATTTTGGGCTTAACGGGGTGGATCAGAATATTCATCCCCCTACAACAAAGATCCGACGATCGGAGGAGGGTTGATAGAAACATCGAATTACACTGTACAAAAACGTATAATATTCTTCTTCTATTCTTTTAGGCATTGATTAACTCCAACAACGAAATCTGTACATTTAATACACTTACCTACTCATTTCTAATTGAATTTGGAAAAAAATCTTTGGTTAGCTCATTAGCATTTTGATCCAGCAACTAACATAATAACACAGATATGTAGGTTCTTATCTAAGTGACACTCATATCAACTTTTTGGGGTTTGCTAGGTGATTTTTTTTTTATGTCTCACAAAAAATGGGAGAGAACTTAAAAAAGCTCATCAGTCGCGACAACGGTGGAATTTGTAGGTTTCAATGGCGGAGCTTGTGATTGTAGGTATGAGCTACCTGAATTTTGACACCCCCTACAGAAATTCCAAATGTTATGATGTCGTCATTTTTCGAAATAATACTCCGTCATGTTTTTAAAATCACCTTTACATATTTTCAGCGAACAGGCCTACCTATACAATAAATTTCGATCAAGCTGAACGATGATGTTGACAAAAATGCATGTCATGTAAGTTTTATGTTATGTTTCCACGTTGTCTTACTTCATTTGAGCTCCCTCCATTTGGATAATTTTTCAGTATTTTAATTTCTTTTTTGCATATCGTTGGTTCTCGCACTTTTGTATCCCAGGTAGTTCCGCTACTGCAGGTCATCACAAAACCAGGCTTTCGATCTTCGACTATCGAATAATATCTTGTAAAAGGTTGCCAGAACTACGTACCTATAGCTTAGACCTGGACTCCAGGGGTATCTTTGCCCCCATTTACCCTGCTTTGTGTTGTAGTTGTTCTCACTGTATCGATCTGCAAGTGTAAAGAAAATATAATCAACTGAAAGAATGCGTTGTTTTAAATATTCATATAAAGGTTGAATCATTGATTAAACAATGTCATCGAGCACCCACAAAACGATCGGGTGTGTTGGGGCACTTATTACGACGGGCCTGCACTCTTTGAGCTCTGTAGCAGGATCAAAATACTTTGAGATGAGGAACTGTGAGGTGAGATCGAGTCGTAAATCTGTATGGTCAACCGCTTTTAGTGGAGAAGAAAGTGTCTCCGTTCAGAGTATATTTGAGCGATAGTCGGGCAATTATTGCACTTAGTGGCTGGCCTGTGATCTCCCACCTACTTACTAATCACGTAGTGGATTGGGCTCTACAATTTTACTGATATGTGAATTGCACCCTTATCTTGCGCGCAGGTCAGATCCGCCGATTAACACAAAGCCGATCAACAGTTATGAGACCTGACTGCGGTGAAAGGTCGCGTCGTATGTCAACTCTACCAGAAACTGGAGTAGGGCGAGGCTAAGGCCATCGTGTCATCACCACAGCTGACATAGAATGTGCGGTCCGTGAGGAAAAATGGAAAAATTGCACTTGAATTAAGAATTTTTCGATTCCCATGGGCTTCGAGCAGAATTTTAACAATTACTGTGCGCTTGACTAATAAGGGAGCCGCCGTGAATTATCACCTGAAAAAGGGCCCACCAGCTAAAAAGTATTAGAAGCCCTGCTTTAAAACGTTTTGGGCTTAATTTTGGTTTGAATAATTATGTGATATTGCTAAAACAAGCGGGTGTAGAATTTTTTTCAATATTTTTTCAGCCCACCGAAAAACATAAATTATACCTACACTTTCAGAGTTTATGCCAGTTTTTTTCATTTTTTACTGTGAGTCGGTGTGAGAATTGAGCTCAAAGTAAGCGAAGCGGAAATTTGGAAAAAGTGAATAATTCACGCACCTCTTCAATTTGTATTGAGCACAATTCAAATTCCTCGTGGCCAATTCCACGTTAACCCTTTGGGTACCTAGTTTTATGATTAGTTGGGCGCAGTTCGCATAGGTTCGTCCCTGCAGTCATGGCCCGGAATGGGTGAGATGAGCGGGTACATGATTCTCTCTGTTAAGGAGGTACCTATTATACTTCTCGAGGAAGCATATACCCACTATAAGCCATGTACAATGTGTACACGCTCCTTGATGGAGATGTCCTCTCCAGTTGTTAGCTCTCCACCTATTGGTGCAGTTCCTCATGTCTATATTACTAAACTCTATTTAGAAGTACCTACTGGATGGGTGAGGCCATAGACCCGTTCTGATTTCGCAAGTCCGAGGTGACTGGTGGATGGAGGGGACTGTTAGATAATGCCTCTCCCCGTCCAAGAAATGTTCAAGCTTCTTGTATGGCGAACCCCTCTCAACTCAAGGGGGCGAGGCAATGAGTAGCTTTAAAAGCTAAATCATTTGGATCATATATATTCTGATCCTCCCTTTGGAGGATAGCTGATGAAGTCTGTTGTCTGATAGATGAATTGGATGAATAACCCTAACTTTAACTTCAACTTTTACTAAGATCTATTTAAGTATTGGAGTCGTCTTAATAATAATACGAAAAAGTGTCATACAATGGTTGAGCGTGATTGCATCCTATTCTGCATGATCATCTAGAAGCGCATGATAAATACGACTGTTGTGCAATGTTACATACTATATAGGACGTTTTGTAGAAAATCCCATGCTAATTAACTATGATACCTCATAATAAAATGTATTATTAGTTTATAAATTATATCATTAGTTAGTAATGATTTAATGAATATGTATGAACTAAATGTGTGTATCGTGCAACAGCCTGATGAAGTACCTACCAATGGGTGGGATTTAACGATTGGTCGATCGATGAATGCCATAATAAGTGACACAGTTCTATCTCAAATCAAGAAATTTCAATACAAGAGATATTTTGTTATACATTTTCAAAATGTGGATAAAAATCTACATTCCCACCCTTGTGAAATGTTGATTGATTCCAGTGGGACTTTTGGGTTGACCTTTTTGAGAGTCACCGTTTCGTTTGACTATGGTTGTGTCGTGAGTCGTGATGAGCAGATGAGAGCGAAACATTCATTCACCCAAATTTCAATGGACATGCTCATGCAAATGAAAGCGAGGGGGTGTCGCTCACACAGTTTGAATGGGTAAAGTTTTCCATTTTGCTTCCGAGTTTACCAAAGGTAGTTTTGCTATCAATTTTGAGAACTGAAAATTTTGTTTCCCTAAATAACAAATTCTTCTTACAGTTTAACTTGTAGACCTTGAACAAACTTGATTTGGTGACTGTCTGTCCGCGAATCCTTACCACATGCATTGCCATCCGATTTCAACGAAATTTTCAGGGCTTGTGCGGGTTAGGCCCTAGAAGGTCTCTTATAAAGTATGAAGATCATTGGAATCGGACTAGCATCTACGCAAGCACAAACGTTAATTCGTCTCTCACGATCTAATGGCCCAATTCCACTCAAAGTAGGGAAATAGTTGGGTGAAGGCCTCCAGATGATTCCCAATGGGTTTCATCGCAATCGGGTTGACGGTGTTAAAAACGTCAACGAAATGGGGAGAAGAGTTGGGACCTACCTATTGTATGTAGGTATGTAGTATATAGCGGGTAGGTGTATGTAGTATAGTGTAGGTGTGCTTGTATAGCAATGTCGTGAAAAGCGTGGAAGCCACTACTTACTATGGACAGCGGGTGGTCTACACACTCAACGGTTTACTAAAGGCGGATTAGGTTCAGGTACTGAGTTCAGACCTTAGGAGGGTCAGGGATAGCCACCTTGATCGTTAGCCCTCCGAGGCCATCTTCTCCCTCCTCCTCTTCAGCCATCGTTGACAGTCGCGCTTTCTCGTCGTCTGTGATCGCATCTTTTTGTTTCCCTCTCTTCATCACCTTCATCCTGCGCCATGTCAGTTATTTCTTAACTCATACTTACAACAAATTACCTCGTGGATTTTGGTTTAACCCCTGTTCCCATAACTTTCTTACACGGTACCTACGAAATGTCATGGTACCTATAACGATGAATCCATAAATTCTAGAGTAAGTAGCGACATGACCATGACACAAGGGTGCGGGAAATCCTCCAAGTCTATCGATGCAAGTTCTAAGCAAGTTAAGCAAGTTCTAATCCAAGCCCACAATCTGGACCACCTTTTGGAACTGCCAGGGAAATTGAAAACTTTGACTACCCCGTTTTCAGAAGAAACATTAAAGAAACTTTGATAGAGAATCCTGAATACAGCGTCGACAAATTAATAAGTCAGGTACCTACTATTTTATTTGATAGCCACGACCTGAGTATAAAAATACATAATAGATAAATAGTCAAGTTGTAGGTACCTATTCTGGTTTCTTAATTTGTTCCGTTTTCCTTTTTCTGTTGTCCTGTTTGAATCAAGTGTTCTAATGGGTACTTACGGTATTATTGGATTTTCGAACACTGAACTCATCTTGATTTGCCAAAAAATGAGGGAGAGCTGGACTGATTCAAAATTGCAACCAAATAAGCTAATACTGATACAAGATCGACCTAATTGCAACAGATATAAATGGCAGGTCAGGAGTGGGACCAAAAGAGGAGGTCCCACTTTCCTAGTTCTAGATGCTAACAATTGAGTTAATAAAAAGTCAAACCTGTAGCTATTACTTCTATCATCAGAGCTCTCCATCCGCACTTCCTATACTGACGGAAATAATTCAGGTAGTAGCCTACTTTAAGGAACAGTTGAAAATCTCGATGATGCAAAATGAATAACCCGTGATGCATCATAGAAATCGATTCAGACACAAAATTGAAAGAGAGAGGGAACGTACAGTAAAAGTTTACCCGACAAGAAGGAAGGCTTTATCGGATGATCGGAAAAATCGGATAATCGATAGACGTGCAAACTATATCTAGAAACCAGAAATTAAATTTATTGGAGTTTGAGTAGGACCTGCATCAGTAAAAGTAATCAAATTTCGGTCAACTAGTGTCAAAAATTTGCTATTTTCTTTGGTTTTGGCTCTGAAAATCTCCCCAAAACTGCTAATTCTATCCATTTCTCGTCTGACTGCTTCGGTGTATACACACCGATGCTATGGTTGATTTGAATTAAAGACGGTATGGTGACTGAACAAAATATATTTGGGATGTTAATATTGGATCCAGGTTGAGCCAGAAAATATCATTCTTCATGAAAAAGCTGATAGTTTCCTTTGTTATTCATCAAGCGGCAAGGCAAACATTATCTCATGTCAAGGTTAATCTTCAACCACGAACAAAAAACGACCCACCTTGGATATGGCATACTCACATTTTCCCGGGGCTCTTTTTCTTTTCAGTTTTTTCATTGTTGACCTGCTTCCATATCCCGGTTTTGTTCACCTCTTCAGAGATGTTAATGGAGGACAAAGGGATCTTGATCACGTTGCCATTCGCCAACGGAATTTGTAGATTATCATTCCCATGGGCCTCCTGAATACGGAGATTGAATGAAACATACAAATTACTGAGTAATTATTGCTTATGGAGACAACATTAAACTTAATAGGTTCAAACCAACTGAAATGCCCATTTTTAACCAATTTTCCCTATCTATCATTTTGATAGGTACCTATTACAGTACGAAACGAGTGAGAATTTCATTGAAACCAACGAAGTTTTAGCGAATTTTCGAAAAAATAGAAGCTGTTGCAATGGCTTCTAAATTTCTATCAAGCAAATTTTTTAAAACGTTCTCCGTGAAAATTCGTTTTAGACCATTCTTAAATGATTCCTGGTGTTTAAAACTTTTGCTTCCGAGTTTACCGAAGGTAGTGGAAGCTTTGTTTTCACTTTCGGGATCGACATAATCGTTGTCCTCCTACATTTAAATTTCCACTCGCATTTTTCGTTTCAGAACTTCCTGAACAAATTTGGTTCTGTGTCATTCTGTCCGCATTTCCGTGTTTCAGCAATATCTTCCAGAGTTTTCATCCGATTTTGTTAAAACTTTTAGGGATTATGCGGGTGGGACCCACAAGAATTTCGTCTTGTCTGAATCAACGGTACGCTCAGCGCATGCGCTAAAATTCGATCACGATTTTGTTCACATTCTGTCTAAACACAAACACATCAACATTACAAAGTCAACAGTTTATTCTCATTAGTCATTGTTGGCATTTCAGGCATAACTTACACAGTTTCGTTGATTCAATTTCGCTCAAATTCTTAAGGAATATGCGGGCAAGGCCCTCTGAGGTCTCATATGAATTTCATCGTGATTGAATCAGCAGCAGAATCTGCGCATGCACTAAGGTAGAATTCATTGAATACCGTTTGATTCAGCCCTAATAACCACCGTTTTCATCCTATTTCGTTCAAATTTCTTTGAAGCGAGGAAGCTAGGTGCCATTTTAACTTCGCAGACTATTTTATTTGTATTTCTCCGATGTAATATATTCCATAGGTATATTGAAAAAAATATGGTACGTATGGTAAGGTACATCACTCCATTTGAATGATGTACTTATGGTCTCACCTCTCCAAGAGACTCTTCGTCTTCCTGAGCTCTCTTGATAGTGTCAGGCATAACGTCGTCCAGAATTTTGAGTTCCCGACGAGTGAAGAACAAATCCAGACTTTTCCTGATTCCAATCATGACCACCAACTGTTGATAAAATGCATAATATTAATGAGTACCTGGTCAGTGATTCTGATCAATAAGCTGTTAAGGTGCGATATTAATGTAGCCATCTACGCATATTCATCTACATTGCATTTTGTAGATGCATTTTGAAATATTGAACGGATGATAGAGAAATATGTTTTCAAATTAATTTCACGTGTTAGAAAAGGGCCACATTCACATCTTTTCACCACTTCTTCTGTGTAAAGATCACCCACAAGACCTTCAGGTAGATCCTCGTTGCCTGCCCTTAATGGCCGATGAACCAATGTTTACGTATGCTTTTACTAACTATCTTGTATATCATGTTTTTCGAAACATATAGTCGGTCTCGACGAAGTAAAGTACGAAGGTACATCATTACTATGAAAGATATGCTCTAACACGACCGACAAGGACCTGTACTGTCTCCTTGTCTGGCACTTATTTCGCTCACCATCAGCGGGAAGAGGATTGACGTCTGACTGAATGATTTGATGAGCCACAGCATGATGAGGCAGGCCAGCTGTACAGCAGTGAACAAGTGCACTCTCTTGATCGGCACCTGTTGAAAAAAATGTATTTACAGCACCATTGAATAGGTGAACGGGTAAATTAAATGTAGGTATAGGTATTTGGTTTTGAGGTTAGAGTAGACGCTACCGCATCCACATTTCATAGACAGTCAAAACGGAGAACAATCATTACCTGGCGAAGGAACATGTAATCGGGCTGGTACTTATTGGGCATGAAGACGATGAGGAGGCGGTCGAAGAACTGGAGGCCTTTCAAGGATGCGACGCCCATATAGAGGAAGACGCCGTACAGGACCGGCATTGGGATGAAGCGGAGGAGCGGCGTGATAAGCACAGACAGACCGATCATCACGAAGATCAGGATATGCGTCACTCGCTGCTCTCTAATGAAATAGATTCCAGATGATGAACATAACGAAAGATAAAGAAGTACAAGGCTCGGGTGGTCAAATGAAAACCCTCAACCATCCGACCCATGGTTGCCCATAATAATATGGTGTGTTGTAACATACCTAACACCAAGGAACTGGGGTTTCTCCCCCGGGGCGGCGCATTCGGACTCCAACTTGAGGGAGTTGACATGGTTGATTGAGAGGACGGTGGCCGCCACGAACCAAGGCAGACCCATTATGGAACAGATGAGTATGAGTATAGCCAGGACGAAGAGGTCCAGGTGGTAGCCACAGCCTTTCTGGAAACATCCACAGATACTAGATTACTAGGTATACTGATCTTCGGAGAAGCCCATAGCTAATTGGGAGCTGTTGCTTCCTAGTCTATCAAAGGTAAGTAGTGAAAGCTTTTGGGGGCGAACAGTTTTTCAAGTCCGAAATAAAAAATTTCACTCGCATTTTACGTTTAAGACCATCCTGAACAAATTCGACTGTTTGAGTGATCGTGGATCCTCGCCACACGCATAACTTCGCAATTTCATCCGATTTTCATTTTAAGCAATTGTGCCCGGTTAGCTGGTCCCCTGACGTGAATTATTATGAGGCAAAAAGCCATAGTAAGAAAATTTGACAAATCCGGATACCTGCACCATTATTTTCCTATTTAAAAAAATATTATAAATCCTCCCCCTTTCTCAAAACTGATTGATTTCAACAATATCAAATATATCATCAAAACTAAAGCCTTTTCAGTACCTTACATATGCAGCACACCAGATTCGGCAATGAATATAAAATAAGCCTACCATTACTTCGAACCACATTCGCACAAATGCATTTAGTTATAGTGGTATAAAATGTTTTAATGATTTACCCCTAGAGCTAAGAAGAAGCCTCATGAATAGAAATCTCAATAAACAAATACGTGGAGAACTACGGAACCTTTTTTCTCATTTTTAAATTTATAACTGTATACGACAAATATATTAAAGGCTTGATTCGAAATTATAATTTTTTTTTATAGATTTATTTTATTAAGTTTATTTTTTATGGATGCACACGGCGGGCGGCGTAAGCAAAACACGCAACAGCTAAGCAAAGGATATAATGTAGAGATATGATTGAAGGTGGTTAGAATCATGATGGACGAAGTTTATGCTCGAGAACTCTCTTTATCTTGTTGGTCATTCATAGACTCATAGTATTGATAGTTATAGGCACGAAGTATCCACATCCTAACTCGAGACACTACATTCAAAACCAAACCGCTTGGCGGTGTACTCAATAAAATTGGTATTTGGAATCTACTGACTAGCACGATGAACATAGACTGAACCAATGTTCCATTCTGGAAGCAATGAAGAACTTTCAATTTGTATATATATTTGCTAGCACGCGACCCATCTCTATCTGTACAGCAGTCCCTCTCATAAAGCGGCACAAAGCGGCTTAGCATTCAACTTCACTGTTCAGTATTACATAAATTCTAGCAGCTACCTACTGCGAAGCCGTTATGCTAGATCGCTAGATCGAATTTGACCATTGACTTGGCTGTTTCTATGTACCTAGCAGAGCTACACAGATAATTCGACTGGAAGCACTTCAGTGATACTCACAGCACTACATAGCTGGGTGGGACGTTCGCCTTCATAAAGCTTCATAAAAACCTTTAGATCTCCGCCCAAACTCTTCCGATTCCTTCAATGCCTCTGTTCAATGATCGGAAAAGCTAGTTTATGAAATAATATCAGCTAAAGCTCATAGTAAAAATGTAAGAGTACAAAAGTGACACACAAAATACAAAAATAAGTCATGTATGTACAGGCGTGGCCCATGACCTCAGAATGGCAAGGGCCCCTTTCTATTTTCGCGAGTTTTCGAAGGAAATGAAGCAATTGCAATGAATTCAAAATATCAGGTTAGCAAAATCTTGCTCGTTTGTGGCCTCCCAAATGATCGGGTTGGTCCCGACCACCTAGTGATTTCCTGGGAGTGAATAGATAACCTAAATAATTAATTAGGTATGTAGGTAAACTCATGTGAATAGTACAAGATTGTCAGAAACGGTAGGAGGAACAACAAAAAACGGGGGGACACCGCCTTCCACTTCACTACAATTTTTCCCAACGTTCTACTATAAATACTTCCATGAATGAGGCCTCGGGAGCAGACGTTCAACAGAACTCAGTGAGTAACCATAACAGTGAATTTCAACCTGTGAGCAAGCGCACGAGAAGATAGTAGATAATAATAATAACATAGGATCAGGAGATATTAACAGACAGGCGTCACGAGACCAAGATGACAGCTAAGTTCAATAACCCAATATTCAGGTGCATGTCGCAATAACGAATTTGCCTGTAGTAGCCTGTATCACGAAGCATTTTTTGCAATCGGGTTTCCAAGACCCACCAAATTGAGCATTTTCACTTTCATGTTATTGACTTCTGTTGAAAGCGTGGTTGCAACACGAATCAGAATCGCTGTACTTCTCTGACCCTTTGATTCATTTTTGTTAAAGATCAAACTTTGAATTTGAGGGGGGCTCCAAAATACACATTGTGCATAGGGGTGGGGGCATAGCATGACCACTATAAGGTGGTCCCCCTAAGATGGACCCCTCTTTTCCATACCCCTTCCCCTTACTCCTTAACTTACCTGTATCCTACCTCCATTTCCTCTTCACTTTCCTGACCTACCTGCAGACTCTAGCGCATACAAACCACCATACACACTCTATAATATTAATATTGTTATGGGAATCAGGTGTTATAATTATGTTTGTGTTGTT
>JAEMON010000003.1:19114959-19129967 GCA_030264115.1 Lygus lineolaris | reverse complement strand
AACACTATTTCTACACCACATTTTGGGGGTATGATGAGACTCCCATTAAAATTTATATCAGGTCAAAAAGTTTTAACAATTATTATTGTCCCTTATTTACATCCTCGGATCCTAGCCTCACGCCTATGCCTAAACGCAAAAGACTTCAATATTTTTGAAGAAGAGACCGCCTAACCTCTTGATGGCATACTTTAAGACGTTCAGCTGAGAACGCTGGGCAGGCTGACCTTCATGATGAAAATGAAGGCGATGAGGGTAGCGAAGTTCTCCTCGGTGAACCTGGTGATGTAGCAGACGAGGGCACTAGCGTCGATGGCTACCAAGACCAGGAGGATGAAAGACGTCCAGATTCCGATCCACAGCCTTAGACACATGTAGTCCAGCCCGTATTTCCTTCATGCAGGCGTATATAGAAAGAAGTTAATTATTTATTTGGTTAAAAGTGAAATATAGATAAGTACAGAATGTCTACTTTGTATCGAGTGTAAATAGGAGTGTACTCTCGACACTGGCCTAATAAAAGTACGTAGAATACAATGATAATGAAAATATTATTACCTATCAGTCATCCAATAAAGATTTGTACATAAATTCCAGAATTACAAGTCATTGTATACCCATTAGGTATAGGTACTACACTTTATGTAGGTACCCACTAAGTTAATTTGTGGAAGGGTAGTTGTGAGTCAAAGCAAGAACAAAATACGCACAAATTTCGACTCAGCTGATCTGAGAGCTCCATTTTCGACTCAGCTGATCTGAGAGCTCTATTTTCGGCTCATCTACGACCTAGATTTCTCTGTAGGTAATTTGTACCTATAGATAGATTTCATTAGGTTCCTCTACCTATAGATGATGATGGTTTCCTTCTATTTTTGGTTCTACACGACACGTCACTGAAAGGACTCGAAATATGCAGGTTTCCATCATTATCTACTATCCACATAAAGACATCGTTATGTTGAACAGTTCTTTTTGCAGAAACACCTAACGCACCAGTCGAAACCCGATGTGAATTTTTATTTTGTTTCCAAATATTTTCTTCCAAGATCCTGTGCTGCTATGTTTGATATTTCATTTATTTATTTTGGTCTCAAATATTTTTCTTCCGAGATTCTGTGCTGCTATGTTTGATATTTCTTTTATTTATTTTGGTCTCAAATATTTTTCTTCCGAGATTATGTGCTGCTATGTTTGTTCCAAGTCTTCGAAACCAAAAATAACAAAGATGAACAGGTTTACAACATGCTCTCCACTCATGTCGAGTTTAGCAATGATCGAATTATGAAAAGTACTTAGGTAACCATACAGTTTCAAACTAGGTACTACATTGATTTCGTTCATTGCTATATAGTTTTATGGGCTGATAAGAGGGGGGTTTAATTGGAAGCACTAAACACACCGTCAAACCTAGAATGATTTCAAACCGTGGATTTAAGAGACGACTGACCAACAAAAGTCGTACACGATGGTCTCGAAGACGAGAACAGGGCCGGTGGAGCCGAGGATGGTGAGCGGCTGTCCGGAGAAGAAGCCGTAGCCCAGACCGCAGACAAAGCCTGACACGAGAGACTCCATGGCCGCCATGTTCTTCCCTGTCGCCTGACTCAGTAGTCCCCCGAACGTGATGATGGGCGACAGGCAGGCGAAGTACAAGAAGATCCACGAGGCGACGCACTGCATTGCCATCGCGTCTTTGAAGTCCGACCAGTACCTAACAGAAAGTATTTGCAATTTACCATACTCTGAAACTTAAGAAAAGTTGCTGATTTAGGGGAAGTTGCCGATTAGGACCATATTAAGGTGGTTTCAAACATTGCGTTTTATGATGATTGCAATGCAGGGTTGCTACAAATTCAGAGATTCAAAATTCCCTGACATTACCCGGTTTTCCCGGCGTATTTTGACGAATTTCCCTCTTATTTTCCCGTAACAGCGATGAGGCATAAGCACTAACCAGGGGGCTTTTCGTTCGATGTCTTTGATGAGTCCACCGAACCACCTTCCACTCCTGGTGAGTCCGGATTCGAACCTCAGTCGCTGTTCCTCCTTCTCTTCGTCAACCTCCTCAGTAGGTTTATCCGAAGGCTTTTTCCTCGTTTCCTGACAAAATCAAAGAAAATACTGGTAGGTAATAATGAAATTGATAAATTCAGCCTTCTTCACCGAACATTTGGCCAATTGATTGCCTTTATCAGGACCTGAACGAAAACAATAACAAAATAATGACGCGCAAAGGGAAAACAAGGAAACTGCATTTCTTCCTAATGTCGAGATATTCAACAATTCTTCTTGTTAAAATTTTCTCTTTGTGCATAGGTATCCATAATTCTGGGTTAATTTGTTGTAAAAAAGGTTGTATTTTTTACAAAATGATTTTAATGAGCATCCTAAAAGCAATAAGCTCCTGTTTGTGTGTGAGCTGTTTGTTTTATATTCGCTAAAAACAGTAGGAATAGTAAAAGGGTGATATTCTACCTAAGCAGGGTAAAAAGAGAGAAACTTTGATAATAGAAACTATAATAATGATAATTCCGTTTTAGAGGTCTTCTTCGGCTTTCCCCTGAAATTTTGAAAGGCCCCCACATCGTTTTGAGATCATCACTTTCGTCTTTCGTTTTATATCATGCAAATAAACTACATCTAGTTTGTTATTGTTGTAAACATTAGTTAGGTACGTTTTGACTTTAGTTTCGACCAAAAGTGGAGATAGTTTAGGTACTTACCTAACTATGATTATCAATAATGAACCTTTGGAATCGAGAAATGACGAAAAAAATTGATCCCCCCCGAGCGTACCGTTGATTCAATCATGATGAAATTCATATGGTACCATCAAGGGGCCCTACCCACATAATCCCTGAAAAGGAGCTCTGGAACGTAAAATGCCAGTGGAAATTTCAATTTTGGAGGACAAAAATTGTTTCGATTCTCTCAAAGGGAAAATAAAGCTTCTTCTACCTTAGGTGGACTCGGGAGCAAAATTATCATCTACGCAGGCAAAAGGTGTACAAAATCCATTTAGGTTTAGGTTCATGAGAGCTTACTCGAGGAGAAAATTACTGAGAATATCACACCACCGCCAACCAAACAGAAGAACCGGGTAGGTAGATAATAGTTGATTGCTTCATGAAGTTGATAGGATAGGTAGATTCACAGAGTTAGGATTTGTCTGTAAACCTACAGATTTACTATAGGTAATATAGTTAATCTTTTTTTGTTAAAATTACAAATTTTTTTGAAAATGTCAAATGTTCAAATACGTAAAAACACAAAAGCAGATGGATGAGAATTCTCATGGGGCCAACGCTAACCCAAATAATCATGGAAAATGGGTTCGGAGTTCTGCCCGGTACAGATTGACCGCAGAAAAAAGCTCTGGAATGATAATGAGAGAATTTCTCATTTGGTTGAAAACTTCCGTAATTTCTTTTGCAGGAATAACTAGTGCAAGATGGGTTTCACGGCGCGACGGGTAGACTCTGACCCTCAAGACTCGACGGTCTTGAAGGTGGGGTAGCCCCTCGGCGCCTGAATCACCAAGCTGGTGAACACCCGAGCTGAGTCTACTCGTCATAAGCTCCTGTGTCATTCCCAAAGCTTTATTTATTTTCTTCAGCAACGATCTAAGTTAATTAATAATAAATTGCAGAGTTTTAATTTCCAGCCTTTCTCTTACCTGAGAGGGAATAGCGGCAGGGGGTTCTATTCTAATTGTTGGATCCCATTCGCCCGGAGGGAGGACGGTGACGGCATCGAGGAACTCGTCGACGGCAGCGAGCAGGTGGTTGCGGCTCTTGGCACGGTAGGCGACCTCGTGGAACACCTCGTCTGACATCAGAGTCGCCATCGCTCTTCCGATTTCGTGAAAACTTGATATCCCACCCTACAGACCAATATACGGTAGGTACTAAGATATTGATTTGGTAGAGAGGCTATCTACAACTTTGTAGAAATAATATTTAAGTAGGTATATAGGCTCCTACATCATTATTTATGTTTTACAATGTTTTCCTAAACTATGAAAATTATTCACGTTTTCAGGCTAAAAAGAAAATTAACGAAGTTTAGGTTTCCTTATAGTTTTTCAACCTGTGCGAGTTTTTTTAATAACTGAAACTCTTGAAGTGAGCCTTTCGAATTCAAAAAACAAGTTACTCACCGTAGGCCCTAGTAGGAAGAAGAGGAATCTAGAAGGCACTGGCACTTCCGTCAGATCCCCGAAGAAAGTCCCCTGATTGAGCCTGATGAATGCCGACAGAGGTTTGTCCAAAAAATCCACCTTTACAAAATAAATGACGTTGGTACAATACTTAGCTATTAGGTAGCTACATTTAAAAAAATGTGACCGATTGGACAGAATCAACCACTCCTTGGAATTTGTTGGACGTTCAGGAGGACTTCTTTATCTCATCCTACCACTGCGAACTTCCCTGCCGTATTCTGTGGTCTTCCTAAAGCACCCTAATCTGTATCAGAACATGATTCACAACAATGTCCTTCATGCCATGTCACTAAGGATATTATCCCCCTTTAGAGATCTCTCCTACAAAAAATACATCGGTGATTTTGTCTTGTTACAAGAGGGTATAAGGAGATCCCTCTACCCCTTGGATCCTTTCCATTCACCCAACTGCTCCTCCGTACAAGAACTGTTTCCAACAACTGATATTATACCTGCTTAATCGTACCCTTGTCAGGTCGATCCGAGTGACTTTGGCTATAAGATATTTATTGATAATTCCAAACGTAATTACTGAAATTATAGGTATTAGACGTTGAGAACTGAGAAGATGACGGGGTTTCTTGAGCGTGAACCCCGCTGGTCTCATTATTGACCCAATGTAATGATATAGGTCATGTGATATTATTGCCAAAAAAATTGTTGGATAAACAAAAAATAACAAATAAAGAAATCCTTTCCTTACCTCTCCCACCAAGATATTGGACGCTTCTGCTCCTGGTGGGATCTTCTTCATGAAATTCCAATTTGCCTGAAACAAACGAATCTTGATATACGTTTCTACTCAATCGTTCAACTAAGAATTTACTATAGATACCAAGGTGTTCCAAACTGTTCATAAGCCACATTATTTGTCATATCGTCAATAATTGATGGTAATGATTACTTATCAGTTTTAATATGGAATCATGTTTTAGCGATGGATCCCCCGCCGAAAAGTGAGACTATAAAGTGACATGAAAGTAGCGCCGAATGTATTGATCATTATCGCTTTCAACGAATCCGTTGCTAAGGAAAAGTAACTTCCTCAATTTCCAACCCATGAAAATCGTTCACCACTCGTTGGAAAGCCCTCAATTTATCGAATATTTCCATGCCCTGCACACGACCGTGGATGTACGGAAAGCTGAGTTAAACAGAAAACAATGTAGGATATTTGTTTACAATTACCGTATTAGTAATACCAATAAACTGAAAAATCTTCACTCGAAAAGTGAAGGCAAGGTAGATCATTTCTATAATAAAGTGAGAGCGAGGAGCTAAAACATGATTCCGGAGGAGGGGGGGGGGGGCTGCAGGGGGGGCGCAGCGAAGCGCCGAGTTTCCAATTGTTACGTTTGTAAGTGTTGTAAATTCATGTATTACTAATCTGAACGTACCTACCAACCAAAATTATCAACTTAAACATCCAGGCTATTTTATTGAATTCATTTTTTCTAATTTTGAATTTGTTTGTCTTCCAGTAGCGACCCAATTGGAAGGTAATTTTGTCTATCCGTTTTTAGCAACTTTCCAATTCCCAATAAGTCACAATAACATTAAGGGCACACCTGCCTTCTCTTGAAACCCTTCAATTAAGGGTGCCAAAAGTGGAGTTCATTAGCTTTTATCTTTTCACAAGCTTAAAAACCATGCGAATTAAGGTCAAGCTAAAATAAGATAAAATTAAGGTAAAATAAAATAAAATTATAAAACTAAAAATTATACTGTTAGAACTGCTGGGTTTTAGGTTCAATTTGACATCTCACCTGGCGACTCCAGCACTGTTGACTTGCGAGGAAGGAGAAAAAAAGGTGTACCTCCTCCAGTGCTGCAGTCAACAGTGCTGGAGTCGCCTCGTCGGATGTCATACTACGAGGACATACGAACTGACCATGTTTACCAGCAGACCAGCAGTCACAAAATACACGTTTCAGTACCTATAAAGTTTTCCGTGGATTTAGGAATCCTGAAATCTGAAATGATGTGTTTGTATTGAACCTGATAAAATTTACTATATCAATCAAGTACCTCTTCAAGATTTCAAGTCTTTATTACATATTTTTCGATACTAATAGGCCCTCCAGAAAGGGGAGGGGTGTCTGTTTGATGAATACTAGATGAAATTACCTTGTGATCCGCATTGAGGTCGCCTGAACTCTGGTTGCGAGACATGGACGCCGAACTTGGACTCCGCTCCATCCCTTCACCATGGCCGCCACCTATTACCCGTTGACACCCATATGTTAACATGAATAGTTCCTATTGCCTCTTATACTCGTATAACTGTAGTTAGTCTCAATGTAAAGATCTTCGGTACCTAATGGCCCATTAGGTAATTTTAATTAGCCATTAGGTAATTTGGAATGGCCGGGGATACTCGGATCAAACATGCTAAAAACAGCTGAATTGGAATAGATTGATACCTATAAGTGACGGGGAACTTTGGGAATGAGTTAGTTACAAATATCCCAAATCTCCCAAGTCGCTGGGAGAGTGGTGGAACATGGATGAACTTTCCAAGGGATATGAAACATACGGTCACCAGTCACTAATGACAGATGTCCTAAACATGTCAAGGAAATATCTTCGTGTAGGAAACAAAGACGCATCTATTCAAACTCTTTTGCAGCGGTGACATACATGCAGGTTGTTTTCTCCAAATTTTAACCGGCTCACGGCATGTGGCATGTCAAGACACCGCGAACAAATCGATAGATTATAAATTATGTACCCACCTTCTCACATACATAAATTACGAGAAGTAGAGATTTTAGGAGCCAATGGGCATAAAAACCTTTAACCAACATTATAACAATACAGACTAGGTACTACTTTGGAAGGTAAAGGTATGTTTCTTGTCCACAAAAAGATGTATACTTTGTATAAAATCCTTCTTATTTCTAAAGTACTCAAAGGGGGAATATATAAATATATGGTAGATAATTCGAAGTAGTATTCGGAAAATTTTTAAATTAGGTACCTATACATGGAGCAGATACACTTGTAGGTTGTTACCAAGAAAAGTGGAATGGATGCAACATTGAACACACATGCAGAATTCATGCATTCTCTCCCACTTCTATCCAACCAGAGATGCAGATAATCTTTAGCCCCCCCCCATACGACCGTTTCCAGTTACCCCACACAAAAATTGTTCACTTTCAATACAAAAACTGCACACTACGCTTCAAAAAATGTTTTATGGAAAGGTTTTCAAAACAAAACCTAAGAAGTTATTTATTTTTATGGGCGCCATGGGTTGAGGATCATTGAGGCTAGAAGGCCTCTCACGAGGCGACGGGATTGGATTCATGAGAGGCGACGCGACGGGTTTAGAATCAACGTAATGCATGAAAACTTCAGGAACGCTGACCATAAAAAATAAAGTCAAGAAATGGGCTGGTTCGTGAGGTCTGAGGAAGGGTGTGAAGTAGCGCGGAAGCGAGCGACAACCAAAAATTAGAAAAAATACCTACTTGTGTATTTGCATTCTAACGACACCTGAGACGAAATAATAAAGTCCAAAAAAAATAAAAAAAGACCACAAAAAAATGCCTAGTTGGGTGGTCACTATAGCTTCCCCACTTTTGTAACATGGACGTATAATCAGTTACTTAGTGAACATTTCACTGAAATTGGTAGAATAGTGACGGGGATATGCCTGTGACAACAAGTTTCAAGTTTGTAATAGTAGCGCTACTACTGATCCAAATGTGACGAAATACATAAGCAATTGTCTTGTAGTCATTCCCCAATCACCCTCCAAGTTTGAGCAACATCGGTCCATTAGGAGCTCAGAAACCGTTGTTTCAGGAAATTCACGTTTGGGCATATGTCGTCCAATCTGACAGGCTGTACCAAGGAGAAAAGTCCTAACAGCAGGGTGAAACATTCACTTAGGACATTTCATCTTAGGAATGGTCATTTAGGACGTTTGCTCTTGGTATTCTCCAGGAAACGTAGATAGGACAAAATTCTGAAGAGCTTCTGAAAGCCATGTGAAGGCTTAGGACAATGGGAGTTGGCCCAAAAAATAATACATCCCATGAGGAATCAAACTGGCAAAGAAAACGAGAAATCGAATTTTTGTTGGTTAGGACTTTTCTTGTTAGCTCTTTTTAGTATTTCAGCGTCAAAGTGACAAGAGTAGTGAAATGAGGAAGCTTCAGGCTGGGGGGCTAGGGAGCTTCTAAGCTGTCACCTCTCTATACAGGTAGGTTAGGTGGGTGTGTAGGTGTATAGGTAAAGGAGGTATTCACACCTCATTTCACTTCATCTGTCTCAAACCTAAATGTCATGAACCCCGACTGCGAGATCTCTGAGAGAACATTATTATTTTATCAGAAAATAAGATACGATTCCCACCACTCGCGAAATGGGCCGGTGATGCGGGAGGAGGTTTACAGTTTGGTGAGTTTCATCAATAGACAATGAAAACTTGGAATAAGAGTTCGATCAGGTGAATGTAAATCACGTCTCGTATTTTGCGGGCATTCAGTTATTTAGAGGACGAAGACCGTAAGCCGCCCCTTTCATGAAATTTTAGTTTGGTTTCTGGTCTTGTTAGCAATTTATTGGAGTTTAAGTATAAATTGTTCAACAACTCCTATAAACAACAGAATCTCGCAACTCTAAAGCGAGAAATTAATTATATTCACTTCCAAAACTTATCTACCTGTAAACAACGTTAACAGATATTGATTCACTATTTCTACATAAGATGTTTTACTTATATATGATATACTTTCCAAGACCCAAGTGCAAAAAGTATCTTAAGTTCCTTTTCAGTTATCTACCTGTCTAAACTGAATGAAGAAATCGAATAATTCTTTCAAAGTAATTTTCGACCTAAAATTTGCCAGATAATATAACTACTATTTTACATTTTTCTACTTTTTTTCTCACGCACTAGTTTAATATTTCTTAAACCCTACCAAACTTGCATTTCTCCATACATTTGAATTAGATATTGATTATTTGCATCGCTTGCGCCAATTCCATACCAGTCACACAGAGAACACATTCAAAAAACATTGATTCGTCAACCAGGCAAATCAACAGAGCTAGAATATCTTTTCAAAATAAGATTCCGATTCCGACCGAAAAATTCCTTAATATTTGACATTATTGTCAAAAGAAGCGATTACAATAAACTAGAAAAAAAATTGAATAGCACCAAAATTTATTTTGCAAACCGACTATATTTTCCCCAATGTTAGAAATTGTGTATCTCTTCACAAATTTATAATATGAAAAAGGTGATTACGTAAAAACATTTATATGAAATGAAATTAGTTTATGGAGGTACTTCCTGAATATAGAGAAGGCTAAACCTATCTATAGTCTAAACTTGAGAGAAGACACGAGTTACATGAAGTATAACAAATTAATATGAGTTGATGATAAGTTTCCATCTATCATTTTTCATACTCAACATCCATACAAAATGAGGAGTCACGACAACAGCACTTAAAGATGCAGGATATATCATGCATGCGTGTACGTATTTTAACCAACCGATTGTTGGGTAACCATTCAAATAACATCTACATTCGAGGTAACCTACTCGTACGGCAGTTTTCATGATTAAATAATTGTGATCGAGCGATCCAAAAAATTGCCAGAAATGCAGGAACTACAATGTGGATTAGATGAAATGGACACGGTAAACTGTCAAGTATGTAATCTACACCTACGTAGAGTATAAAATAAGGATGAATTAAAAAACTAGCCATGAAGTCTATAATTAGCCAGTGGAGATGAATGTAACCATTGCAAGGCTATGTCGAAGCTGGGCCGTCAAAATATAATCTCTCCTTCTCATTCACCCGTAATTAGACACCATTTATATCCCAAGAAAACGTTTGCCCAAGCTAGATGCTACGATTGCTTTGGAGCAAGGGCGTTGAGAAGTACAAGATCCTTCAACATTTCATAAACTAAGAAGAATAGCTTTGGAGTTTTTTCGGAGACAAGAAGTTAACCATCGTTCTACTTCTCAAGCGAACGAAAATCGAATAGATAAATAATTCAATGGACAATTTTGATGTCTTTGTGGTTTTCTAGCGTAGCGTTGGTTACTTGCGTCGGGGAGAACTTAACTAATTTCTCCCTGGAACCAGCGGTTTTAATTTTAGTTTATTTATTTTAAACCTTAGATTTAACCTTTAATACGTATACTCTGTCCAAATACGGAAGGCACTTACCACTTCAAGCGCACAAGCTCATCCATAGCCAGCGAGGGGGTCATTAGAGAGGAGCATACTGAAAGGCAGCAATGAGCTTTCACTGCCGAACATGATTTGTGTGTCGTCTCGTCATGTGTGCTTGTAGTGGTCCGTCCTCCGAGTTTGAACGGACTATAACCTTAATACCAAGGTACTTCTTTCATACCTCAATTTTAGATTCAGCAACCTCAAAAAACCCCTATGGAGCCAATGTTCAGATCAAAATTTCATTTGGCTGAGTGGAAAAAAAAACTAACAAAATGGAAAAAAAAGGTAGAAATATTTAACGAGATTTTCCTAGAAAATCGAGCCTTCGTATTTTTGTTGAAGTTTTCATCAATTTTGGTAATAGTCGTGAAGACCTAAAGCTTGTAGAAGATCACCAACCATTCAGTTGATCTTTTATCAAAAATGTCATTATGTTTATGAGAACCGCGTTTTAGTGAGTTGATTGTTGGAAAGGTTAATTGTATTGTACCTTTACACACCTACCTACAATACAATATACTGTAGGTATAAATATGCATTGAAGAATTATGGGCCCAGCTACGTCATTGGGCCTGCGCCAAAACGAAAAGGGATAAACAAAGGAAAAATATGAATGCCCACAACCATTTTATCAGCTAAGAGCAGGTCATTTAAGTTCTGAGAGGGAATCAGGGTGAGTGTTACCAGGTCCAGGGATGGCTAAGAACTTTCCTTCCGCCTTTGGGGCCTGGAGAGCCGCGGCCGCCTGCTCCTCAACTGTCAAACGTCAAACCAATCAACCCCCACATACTAGTATATCCGAGAATCCCACTAGCTGTACAATATGGTGCTTGATTTATTGTTTCTTACATCAATAGGTACCTAATAAAAACATTTATTAATAACCAAGTGGAAATTAATAAATTAATGTTATCAAAGAAGAGACCACCTAACTATTCTCTACAACGCTATAGATTGTTTTGTTACTAACCATCACCAGTTTTAATCTTCGCCAGAATGGAGTACCTACCTTTGAGTGATGGCTTTCAATCCACCATCACTGCTAGAACCAGCACTTCAGTCCAACCCGGGAGATCTAAGTGTATAGGGTGGGTATTCTAACTTTGTTTCAAATTATACATAATTATTATCGAAATGGGAAAAATCGTTTCTTACTACAGCTATTTTTGAAGTGAAAATAATAAAAATCCCGTAGAAAGTGCATTAATTTGCTGCATTTTGTCTAGCATCACAAAGCATTGCGATTGGTTCACTGTGTTTCGAGTGCGATTTTGTAGTTAGAAATTACTTTTGTCAAGTGCAGTGGAATTTACTGAGAAAACGTGAAATCAACTACTGGTGAAATTGTGAATAATAATTAGGTACAAAAAGTAGGTTAGTCTACAAGTCTAATAATAAATTGACTTGGGTAACTTTATGAAGGTAGGAAATGTTTTCCAAAAATCTAGATATTAAAAATGTTCGATTAAAATGATTAAAACTATAATAATCCGTTGCTGCCTCTGCAAATAATCAAGGAAGACTAGGTACAATTTGACAGTAACAAACAGTCAACAGTCGGTTACTGTTTTGACAGTTTGGGTGATAGACTAGGTATTATTTTGATAAGAAATAAGGCTAATAAAATAAGGACACCAGCCTAATGAGAAAATAATGGAGAAATTGACGTGGATATTGAGTTCATTCTCACTAGAAGTACGTGGTTCATTCTATATCTTACAGTTGGATTCATTAGAGAACTATTATAGTCTTGAAACTTCTATTAGTCTTGAGAACTGTAGACTTGAAAAAATCATCACGTTCCAATCTTGAGCAATAGGTACTATCTTAGAATTTACGACATTGTAGAAAGAGAGATAAAATATAAATTTATATAGGAAACTCGAGTACGTTTTAGAAAAAAAGTGATGACAGATGAGATGCATAGGTAACAATCTAGGTACTGAGAGGAATATACAACCACCAGTGAAAGAATCTACTAAAATTGAAGACCACATAAATCAAGAACAGATTAAAAATTTATATTAAGAAGTACCTGACCTTCCCGACCTAGTTGAAATGCATGCTTAGTAACTGATATTAAATGAGGTAATAGAAATATCAGGAAAAGGAGTGAGAAGAGCATTGAAAGCAGCATACTCGGCTTTAAAAGATTAACGAAAACCCAAAAATAGGTAAATGTTATAAGGTAACTTCAAGTTTGTATTTAGGTCCCTACTTTTTCATTGAACAATAAATAATTGTTTGTGGTTGTGTTATTCTGCATTATTTTCGCTGTTGTAGTGACAATCGATTCCAAGATTATTATTTACCAGAGTATTTACGCCACTTTGTTTGTTCTATATTTTAAAATCGCGGGCTGTTTGTTTAGCTGTGTTTATTGCTGTGCGTGTATGTTCCGTAATCGCCCCCTCATTTATTGCTGGTTTAAATATTTATAGCTTTCCTAGTTTAAAAATGCACCTTTTTAACTTGCCCTTACTACACTCGCGTTACGTGACATTCATTTTCAATCAGGAAGTACGTTTTTGAGGACACCTTTTTGATAATCTCGTTGTCGCAAGTTTTTAATTAACGGAGATTCCGTTTGTGCAACATCAAGAATAATCTTACCTACCTAATTGTTGAGATCCTAAACTTCAGAAATAATTGAATTCTTCAGGAAGAACTAGGTAAGGTAAGGATCGTAAGGTTGATGAGGTCCTCTGAAGGTACTTTATTGGTTGAATTAAAGTTTCTCAAGCTTACCAATATTTCCACCATCAACCAAACATTTTTTCTTCTCAGCTTTGCCATATACCTACCTACGCGCTAGCGAAGGTTGGCGATGATCTCTTTCCCCAGGCCTATACTTCGAGAAAGGACAATAAATTATTGATACGGCACTCCGATCCACTTTCCCAAGTTTGACAGCCCCAACTTGGTGGTGGTTGGACCAACTCCCCGCCTTTCAGGAATTTTACCTCTTATGATTGTCTGAAGAAAGTTGTATATTTAGTATTTAGCCCCACCACTACAACAGCAATCAGCTCACGAGTCAGGCTATTTAGCAGGATAGAATCGTTCTTCTTGTTTTTCAACATGAGCCGGATCAACCACATCTACATTGACTCTAGCCTGTTCAGGTAGACACCGGGCAGCTAAGCGCAGAAAGTTGAACGTTTTTTGGGCTATTTCAATTCGTATGCTTTTTTTTCTTCGAATCGTGTTCGGTAACCCACTAACTAAGGTACTTGAATTTCGGCCCTTACTCTATGGGTTAATGCCTTACAGTCAGTCGAAAAAGGATAGTCCCTGTTTTAGGATAGCTGCTGAACGGATAGACATGGATTTAGTTTAGCCTGCACTCTAGACGAGCATTGCTGATTCGGTCCAGAAGTGTCAGTAATTCCTCTGGAGAGATTGCTGGGACTACAGTACCAGTCGAAAACTGCTAATACGTGAGGATTCTATGGAAATATAAAATCATACAACACCACTAGTTTCACCTCCCTATCACACGAACAAGAAGTCGATTAAATGGCAACCAATCATTTCGAAATCACTCTGCGTTCCTATGATGCCGGATCCCTCAATAAGAGCCTGTCTGAACATAAACTAGGAGAGATATGGGAGATAAAGTGCAGGTTTTTCAAACCACCGCATTGATTTTATACTCTTCGTTAGTACCCTGGTGCCTGGGTATACTCTTGGTAGGTAGGCCGTGATTTATTCAATACCGTCGTTCTATTCTGATTCTGGTGATGCGAGCAGTATGTCCCCAGTAAAGAAATTCAATTTTCCGTCCACACCAATGTTCTGCTACCATCTTGTAACCTTGCATGGTGTTAATTTAATATACTGCCAATGTTATCTAACCTTTGGCAACGAACGTAGCTATCTAACAAACTTGAAGTAGATAAGTATCACGTTCAAAACACACGGGAAAAACTGAACTAAAAGTAGTAGAGGTAACATTTGAAGGGCATAACACAGGGGATACGAATTATGTACAAGAATAGACTAAATTTATGTAAACACGATAAAAATTAAGATAGCTAACGAGTGAAAGTGACGACAGGACGAAGAAGAAAGGGGAGAAGTAGGTATAAAATTGTATTACAGATTCCGATGATGAAAACTATACAACCTTGGTGGACGATTTGGCACATGGCGAGCCACGCGGGTATACCAACGAATTGCGGGGATATCAGATTGTCAGCTAACAACAAATTAATTTTCCGTTGAAAAGTTACAGTCACCATAATTGCGCTGCCCTACTAAATAACAAAGTTATTTATGTACCTGATTTATGTTAAATTATGTACCTATTCCGAAAGAATGTTTTAAAACAGTAGGTACTCGTGATACTTATGTAACCACTAGGATACACGAAAGTCCAGAAGATGACTTATCTTTTTTCAAGTTTAGTTGGTAAACGTCCTACTGCGACTTGTGAGTAACTAACTGCGACGGTTTACCTACGAAGCTATAATAGTGACCCTGAGTTGTATCAAGTTAATAATTCTTCGGAAATTGGTTCATCTAGTCATACTTCTCGATTGGAACTTATATAGATCTCACACTCT
>JAEMON010000003.1:19009251-19022406 GCA_030264115.1 Lygus lineolaris | reverse complement strand
CATGCTGCATGAATGGGACTTTTTTCCTGCCTGTGTAAACTGGGTCGCCTGCGGAGGAATTGCCTATCTTTGTAGCACTAGGCGCCGCTCGAGTTTTGGACACAGCCACAGACTAACGGAGACACAGCTGACAAGGGAGGGCGCTTCCATTTAATTCCAACTTCCATGGAAGAAGGAATTCCTTTTTCCATGCAACTTCCTTGACCTTGTCACTTGTCACCTTGTTTGTTGCGAAGTGAAGTAGTAGATAAGGAACATTTTACTTTTTTTGTCTTTTGGGCATTACTCATTTACCTATTTTCAGTATTTTCCTTTTGAAGTGATTTGTGACTTTTGATCGACTGTTTAATCTGAGCTCGATAAATTGTAAATTCCTCATATATCAAAGATCAAACGCCAAGGAGTCAAGGTTAAGTTTTTCTTATCTTACTCGTCTCGTTCTCTAGTAGATGGACGCGTTAAGATCTCATTTCACATTCATTGTCCGTTTGTTTTTAGTACCTAATAATTGCTAGTCGTGATACAAACTTTCGTTCAATCAATGACGATTTCAAGATTAGGTTAAGTTCAGTAGTTTTCATCGGAGTCGGTGCAGTGCATACTCAGTACAGCTAGATAATTGTATCACATTGGTATCTGTCAAAGTTCGTTTAGTTTCTCCCACAATCGAAATGGCTTGGCTAACGAACACCATGTCTAACATCCTGAAGAGGACGTTCAACGTAGAAGCTCTCCCGAATCAGGTGATCGAGGTAAAGACTGACAAATACGATGACCGTCCGATCATCCATCGGGAGGAGGGTATCTTCCTCTACGCCGGCGTTGGTGACCTCAAATACGACATAGTGATGCATAAACCTTTCTCTCAGTCCCTCTCTGATGGATACAGGTATTTGAAACAAATATTTATATTACCAATGACTCACCTAAGAGCTTAGAATAGCACTATGCTTAGCTTAGTATGCATAGCTCCCACCCAGGCGTAGGTTCTTAGGGTAACTTTGTAATAACTTGATGGGACGTAGCTCCCGGACTCATAATTATTATTCAAAGGATTCTCAACGGCGACTTTTAAATGTGGGTAATTACAACCTACTGTTTTTTTCTATTTTACAGCCTTTTTCGAAGTGCAGAAAGACATCTCGCTGAGGAAAGATTTATTATTCTCAAAGATAAACTCACTATTTTATTGAATATAGCAAACACTGTAAGTACAACGTAGGTATAATGAGCGATCCTTATCATGATATCTATTTGAAAATTCCATTAAGTTGTAATAATAATTAATGGCTCTGCTTTCTCGGCATGTTCAGCTCTTTTTTCTTTCCAAATTTTAGTTCATATTGACAAGATTGCGTTACCTACTTTATTGGTCTGCTTTCGGGAATGTGGAGGTGAGGAAGGGTAGAGAGAGAGAGAGAGAACATTTTATTTGCCATCACACTATGTGCATAACAATTGTCATTTTTAGGTAGGTAGTTATAATTATATTAGGTACACAATAGGTATATAACAGATCGGGCTTATTTCATAGCCTTTGTCATAACAAGTTAATAAAACAATGCCTGAGTACTCTAATTAATAAATTCCTCATGAGATGGGCAAACAATAAACTAATTCTAGCAAAATAAATTAAAATTTGATTAAAAACGGAATTAAACAAAGGTAAACGCGACATACCACCTACAAATGTAAAATATTCATCAAAACTGTATAGTGCCAAGTCCAACAAGAATCTATTCACACAGTTTTTGAACTTATTGGAAGGCATCTCCCTAATAATTGGTGGAATCGCGTTATAAAATTTAATTCCCCACCAATTCGTAGAGTTTCTGGTGGCATTTATTCTATGAAAAGGCAACGATAAGTTGTTGGATCTAGTCGAGTATTTGTTTGAAGGAGTATCGTATTTATGAAGGTGGGAATGAACATTATACGACACTGTTCCGGATGAAAATTGCTGGGATGGTAAGAATTTTGAGAGTTGTGAAAGCCTGCTTACAATCATCCCTGTATCCCAGACCAGATATCGCGGAGTTGTTTGAACCTCCTCACCAGACGTTTCATTGAATGATCATTAATTAACGACCAACTATTTTAACGAGTTCGAATGTGTTCTGAACCCTACTGAATGAGTACTTTCAAGGAAAAATATACAGCATTTAATTTAGAGGCTTGGGATAGGTAGGTACCTCTCGACATTAACTTATTGAAGCTATGGTCGCCTGCTCGTTTACATTTAAATTAAGTGGTTTTTCTCATGATTTCTCTCTACACTGTCATCTATGTCTGTCATACTACTGTCATCTATGGCGAACCCGGTATAGAAGCATTGGCAAAAGAGTTCCTTACGTTGTACTAGACTACCCATTTTGTTTTGCGATCGTTGCATCTCTAGGCTAGTCATGACTGGACTCTTCAATTGACTAGAAGCGATCACGTTGAAGTTATTTCAATATTACAGAGTTTCGACTCCCTTCCATGCCCCTGGACGGATCTGGACCCCATCAAAACACCGTTCGGGGTAAGTGGATTACCTTTAGATGAAACCACCGATGTTACAGTGTAATCAGTGAATTTGAAATTAACCCAAATACCGCCGCATCATCCACTATTATTTGCATTGAGGCAAATATTGATAAACCGCCAAATAGTGGAATCCCCAATCCCCCGTTTCTAATGTTATCTGACTTCCAGCGAAGTCAGGATTCGCCAGGCTCTTGCGATTTTCCTTCACACCCTCCAACAGCACCATGCTTCGTTGAAATCTGATGTTATTTATTACTATAGTCAAGAGATAGGTACCGTGATGGCGTCAGAAGCTGCATAAAAAGTTCTGCCAGAATGTAAGGTCGTTGATTAGGCTCCCTCATTGAACGTGTTGAGTAGGTACTGCTGGCGGCACTGACGTTCAAGCTTTTTTGGACTCTGGTACCCTCAGGTCGTCGTGGCACTCATTTACTGATTGCAGTCAGGTTTTGATGGTGATTTTGTAGAGGAGTATTGATAGCGCGAACGTACTCTAGTAGGCGATAATCACAGAAAACGGGACAGGAAGTTTCACAACAATACTTGACTAGGAATAATGATAAGAATTTTGGTTAACGAGAAGACAGTAAGAAAGTAGTACAAAAAATGATTCAAAGAGGCGCCATATCAGCCCAAAAAGCGCTCGTAAAATGAGAGTGTTTCTTTCTCCCAAATACCCAAAACCTTACCTACTTACTTGGAGTATCTTTACATGGTCATGGTCATGTAGGACCATTATTATAGATCATCGGTCTTTCACCCGCCTTTTTGGAAATTTTGTCACTCCAATCACGTCACTCTCTAACGTTCGCATAACAAAAAAATGTACAAACCGCCCCGTCGTACTCCGTACAGGCGTAGATCATAGACTGAAAAATGTGCAACATGCTTTTGCTTACTGAGTTTATGATTATGATTTGAAAGAGGACAGTCAGGAATGGGACTGACTAACATTGGTTATTGTAAATTAATTTTTAGTAAACATTAGTTATGTTTGAGTGGAGGGGACTTTATGTTTATTAGTTGTTGCAAAAATGGGCTGTTAGTGGTAGTGTTTTTTTTCTGAGCTTTTCCAGTGTGTGTTGTGTACTAGTTGTGATTCAGGGGGTTGGTGTTTTGGCAGCATGCGATTTTACGATACATTTAGGGCTTCCTGTAGTTCAGGGATTTACGGATTGAGAGACAACACGTGAACTATTAACCTACTCACTCTATTATTATAGAAAACGGACAAACTAAATTCAATTTTTCGATATAGCACACAGGAATACAAAAAAAGTCTGCCAAGTTGGGTGGGCAGTATAGCTTCCTCACTTTTGTAACATATACCTAACATATGGCAATAAATTTAAAGTTTGCGACAAAATTCATAGGTGATTGTCTTGGAGTCAGCCCCCAACTGCCCTCCAAATTGGAGCGGAATAGGTCAATTAGGAACTGAGATACAGTTTTCAGGAAATTCACGTTTGCGCATGCGATCACGCTACTAGTGATCCTGTGGCGATGAAATTCATAGGGGACCATCAGGGTGCTAACCTGCACATTCCCTGAAAATGTCATCAAATTTGGATCATAACTTAATATAGTTTTGCCTGGGACAAGGAATTGACCACAGACAGACAGACACGGAACCAAAATTGTTCAGAAAGCTCTGAAACGTAAAAAATCAGAGGAAATTTTGATTTTGGAGGGCAACATTTTTTTTTTCATTTCTCGCACGAACACATAGCTTCCTACCTTCGGTATGAGGAAGCAATATAATACAACGGAAACGCTACGGGCTCAACAAACAAAATAATCCAACACTTTCACTGATGATGGTGGTTAATGATTTTTGTGGGATTAATAAAAACTATCGGAGTTCCATTTACCTTTAGGGGTTAGTTGTACCTTTGTAAAAACCATTGGCATGCACTTGAGAATAAATAATAATAATAATAATATTTATTACGCTTAAATTAGGCTTTTATATTAAAGTACCTGTGCTTTTGTGCCGCAACACTTACTAAGTATAAAGGAGGGCTAAGAGCTAAATTGATTCAGAGAGGAATATTGATAAAGATGAGTCCAAAGAGGAATATTTAACACTTCCTTTAGGTGTGATGGCTTATTCGTGACACTTTTGGGGGTCATTTTCGAGCAAGTTATTAATCTCAAAATCATGTTCCATGTTTAAAAAAACAAAACAAAACCAATTCCACAAGTTTCTACTCATTTTTCTATTGCTTTGTATTCTATTGCAGAACATTAGCGTAATTCAGAAGTACTGTAACACCATTGAAGAGCATCCGTCTTGGAATGTGTGCCATCTTGTAGTGTTCTTCAATCTCGTAGAAGCCATTTCACTGCCATCTATTTTGAGGTAATAGCTGCTGCGACTTGATCATTAGCTTATTTTTAATGATAGCTACCTCATTCTCAGAGACTTTATGAGCATGATATCCCACAACTCGTAGAACTTATTTTAAAAGCTTATTGTGATTTATCGTCTAGTCGGTCCACGCCCCACCCCAACTCATCTCAACCCTTTGTGTTATTTTCAAGTTCTTGATTTTGTGAATTCCTCGATGTACCTACGTATGTTCAATATCATAAATTAATGTTTTAAGGGGTGAATGATATTTATAAGTTTATTACTGAAAAAGATTTATAAATGGGGTCTGCGCATGATTTTTTTAACAATTTTTATTGAAAGGGAATCGATTCAAAATGGCCAAAATGGGGTTATTTCATTATTATGTGGTCTCCCCATTTTTTACCGACGAAGAGAAATGTGAATTTTTGAAAAAATGCGCGCGGAAATGGAGCGCGCTGATTGGTCGAAGCGCATCCATGCGGAGCATCAGCTGACTACGTATAATATCCGTATAATTCATGGCAACTCAAATAACATAATTAATGGGTTTTTTCTAATTTGTATTTCTCATGCGCAGACCCCATTATCACAACATTTCATCAACAAAGGCTTAATAATTACTAACTAGGGTTTAACTTTTTGTTTTCTGCCACCCCTGTGTAATTTCCTTTCATTCTTTCTTCGGTGTTCTTTTTCCTTTCTTAGTCATCTACTTGCTCGAAATTTCCTTCCCCACCCTAGAGAGGTAATCTCATCCTGAAGATTTAAATTGAAACTAATAGTTTAAAAAGAACGAAATCTATTTTCTCTCTACTCACGTCCGAAGTTGATTTCCCGTTTAGCCATCTCATATAATAAGGCCATTGAGTGAGATGTTTCAAGCAGCTATCTCACTACCCTTAACTTTAGAATTACGTTTATGTGTACCTATCTCATGAATATTGATAATAATGTAAGGAAGTAATGTAAACGAAGGTGGATGAAATAATTCAATAGGATTTGTCTTCTACAGTTCTATTAACTCACCGTGTGCTTTGACCGGTTTATCCCCGCTTCAACTTGCCGTTCAAGAGGCGAACTTGGTGATGATACAAAAGCTTATTGCCTGCAATGCAGACCTATTACATCTCGATCATGATGCGAATTCCGTCTACCACTTCGCCGCAGCCACCAATAAAGATGTCATATTGGTATGATGCTATTTTATATCTGAATATTTATTTTCTATTTGGTCTTTTGAAACCCCCTAATACATTTCTGTTCAGGTTTTGGTGGTTGAAGTAACGGTATTTTTAGCTCCCACTCTCCCAGAACATGGAAATTGAGCGGTTTAGTTGGTTACATATCCAGCAAACTTTACGGACATAATATATGAAACTGGCTAGTGACGGTGACAATGCATTTTCTGTTTTTGTAGGCTCTTGCAGCCAAAGACGAGGACCTCAAAGGCCTCAACCAGCGAAATGTTACTGGCCACACTCCGCTTCACATGGCCTGCCTGGCAGACAAGCCGGACTGCGTCATAGCACTCATTTCGAAAGGTGCAGATGTGAATCAATCGGCCGGTTCCCCGTCTTCAGCACCAAAAGCGGCTCATCAACCTGTAGGTGTAATGTCAGACTACCTCACAGACTCGCGGAAGCAACTTTTGTACGAGGTGAGAAAACAGCCTACAAAAGGTTTCGTTTGAAATGAGTGTGGGGAATCTTATCAGTGCTTTCATTAGGATATTTCTTCTCTAGCTTAGGGACTAGCCATGCGTCCCTCAAGAAGAAGTATATGTTGATTGATAGTATTAATGCAACTAATAGCTACTTCGTTATTTTCATATTTTATTATGATGTGCGATTTCTAGATCCTGCTGGAAAGAAATCATTCACCTACCTCTTTAGGTTGTTACTCTTAAACCTTTGGAATCGAGCGAGACAATTTTCGACATTTGTCATGTCTTTATTATGACACATGAAATCGAAAAGCGTTACCAAAAAACCGACACCAAATAACCTGGCTGATGAACAACTACGAAATTCCGTCATCAATGTTTACTAGTGTCAAATGTGGTGACCTTGATTACCTAGCATCCGCGTAAAAGTGGGGAGCCTATATTGTCATCTACAAGATGGATTGTACGATGGATTCAGAAGAGTTTTGTCAGTTTCTTAACTCCTTTCTCATCACACACCACCTACGAAGAAAAGTATCACAAATTCCTACAAACGCGGTTGTCATCTGAAAGGAAAAGGAAATCAAAGGCCAAAAGACAACAAGAATATTATGTACTTAAGAAACTGGTTACTGATATGGCAGCGAAACAGCTAAAGAAATCAAATGGGGACAAGTGCCTTGATTATTGAAAATTTTAGAAGGCCACCAAACGCAAATCTACCAAACCAGTAAAAACAAACGCCAATAAGCAACGCGAATACCGACTTGGTAAGAAACTTTCAGTGAGTAAGGATATTGCGGAAAACCCTGCGAACGCTGACGACATTTGTGAAGTAAATCACAAGTATTTACCACAACCTAAATCTATTGCGGATGACGAATTTCACTAATGCTTTACCTCAAATCTGTCTCTTGTTCAGTCTGTGATCGTTTGTGGTTTGGGAAAGATCTGCGTCCGACTCCCGGTTCCGCGTCATTTTCATGTCTTTACTCTGCCACCTTTGCCTTTACCTTTGCGTTTGTGTAACGCACAACAGATAAAGCATAATATGGAGCCTCTGTGGAACGGGCGGGTACAAAAAATGATGAGGAAGAGAGCATCTCCGATCAGCTGAGTCGAAAATTGAGCTCTGAGATCAGCTGAACAATTGAGCAATGAGATCAGCTGAGTCTCAAATTGAGCTAACAGATCAGCTAATGGCCGGTTAAGAAAAACTCGGTAACCTTGATAGTTACGTAACCCTGAGATTACCAGCTGGAGCGTTTAAAAACGTTTCTTCTGGTAAGGTTACCATTATAGAATCGGTTATTCTAGTAACCTTGTGAACTCCATGTCGGACCACTCATTTTCACTATAAATCCATGAGGTTGAGACCCCCCCTGCACGACCAATAGGAATCGAGCTCTGAGAGTTTACAATGGTAAACTCCTCATAACCCCAATGGTCCTCAGGGTTACGAACCCATGGTAAACTTTCCTATTCAAGATGAAGGACGTGCCACCCCTACAGTGGCCTATGGGCAGAATAGTGGATACGAGCCCTGGAAAGGATGGCTCTGTTAGAGTAGTATCCATTTAAACCCCTACATCCGTCTATTCCCGAACTGTGGCCAATATAGTACCACTCGTACCCCTCCAATCACAACCCTATGACAACTGAGTTAATTAGGTAGATTTTTTTTCTTTCTTTTGAAAATTTGTGTTCACATTTTGGTGGCCAGTATGTTTAGGCCAACGAAGAGTTACTCTTTAGTTTCCTTTCCTAATATAATCCGTTAGCTGATAAAAATCATGGGTCACTTTTGACCCCAGACTTGGAGCCCAATGGATCGTCGCGTCGCCCCCTCCCTGGAGTCACCTGACGTCGCGTGGATCCCCTTCACCAGTTACCTCGTTGATCTCGCCACATTCCGATCTATAAAAATCCGCTTTCCGCAAATCAGCAGAATTAACCGACTGTTTCCCCGACTTTGTCTTGAGTACGTCTCACAGTCCGTATCTCACAGAGACTACGTCGTCATACCTACCTAGGCACTTCGCGCGGAGTTCGCGAACTAGTTATATACCTATTAAAACCGGCGATATCCAAATTCGTTCAGTCCTCATCCTCATAGGCGGACGCGCCTCTGGATTTTGGCAGCCATACCGCCATCTTGCTGAAAATCGGAATCTGGGATACCTACCTTGAAGGTGAGAGGTCCATCAAGGCTCCTGGACACCAACCTCTGGAAATCAGGTCAGATTTTCCCATTGTTTTTCCCCACGACGTCGACCACTCTACCAACCCCTGCGTCAGGAGCTCTTCCGGAAATTTAATTTCTTCATTTTGCCAAGAACAATTAATTTTAAATTGTTAAATTTTCAAGTACCTAGTACCTATCTAGTTCTAGAAAGAAGGGAACACCATTTTACTTCCTAACAAGGTTTTTCAGAAGGAGCTCCTTTAGGATTTAATATTTCATTTTTCTTCAAGCATTTTGCCCATTTCTCTTTATATCATTTAATAAATACGTGCATTGATTTGTATTTTCGATTTATCAATCATATATCCCAAAACTCCGCAATTTTTCTTTCAAATTTGGTCGCCAGAATAATTGGCTCAACATAACACATTACATTGGAACACTTTCTGCCGCGAGCAAACAGGAAACCTGAAGTTTAACCTCAACCTTGGAGTTACTTTTTTTTTTACTGGGCCTAAAAAACAAAGATGATACTAGGTAAATATTTTAACATTTTCAAAGACAAAACCGACAAAGAAACAAGGGGTGACGAAAGTTTGCTTGTGTTTACATGAAAATGTCTCACTCTGTTGCTGAATTGTACGCAATCGGCTTTCAACTTCACATTGCCTAACAAAATATAGTTTTAAATCCCTTATTGTTGTTTAACTCTTTGTCAATACATATGGTTGTTTAGTTACGGTTTTGCAGTCCTGTTGTGTCCTTGAAACCTTCATTTATTCTTCTCTTTGTCTACAATAAATGTATGATTCGATACTGTCTGTCCGAGTTATAAATATCACCTTGGACGCAATGCTGGTCATTTTCCACGATAAGTTCTTCAAAAAATAGAAAATTTCAATAGGTACCTACCTACCTATTGTTCGTTAATTTAAAGTTCAAGGTGGAGAGAATACCATGAACTCGCTAAGGCGTAAGGTATGCACAAATGCACATTCATTAGTTTTCTCCGTCAACAATTTGTACGAATCGGCTCCTACCTACTAAATTAGACCTAAACGCTCTGAAAATGTATCAATTGATTTTGGTGATCCGTTGTGGTTCAAAACATTCATGGCAACACGTTTCTCATGATGATGAAGTATTTTTGATTTCATAGTAGGTAGGAAGGTATTTATAATTTGCTTTTGGTATGGAAGTACGCTGTTGCCATCAAACTAACACATTCTTTGTTGAATACTTGGTTACAATTGAATTGATTTTGTTATACTTATTAGTTATTTTTTTTCTTCGAGAGCAATCGGTGTCGGGATTGGTAGTTCATATATCGTGGAGTGAAACAGATAGTTCCAAGGATAAGTGTTTTTCATTTTGTGAATTGCCGTACCTATGAACAGGTATATTTAACGTCTATGTTTTCATCGCAAATGAGTCGTAAGAAAGGGAGGAACTCGAAGACTCCAGAAAATGCCATTGTCAGTGCTTCAGATTTGGTGAGCTTCCTTTTGTGATTCGTGTCGAATGAGCCTTTGTCATGTTTTGACTACATAATCGCTTGCCGAAGTTTTTTTGGCCCTATACTCATTGCAATAGCATTGTTTTTTTTTTTTTTTTTTTTTTTTTTGAAAATTCGCTAAAAGTCTCTTGACACACTTGTCCACCCACTTTACCTGACCTTCTTTGGCCCTCAAGACACATAGCTATAACTTCTTCATGGAAAACCAGTTGCAGCTGTAAAACTTTCTGAGCCCTGATAAATTCTTGATTTTCCCAAAACTTGCTGTCACGCTAAGAATACGTCGCGTGTTTATAAATTCAACCCATCTACAGTGTTAATGACGTAATATGCGGAGATATCCAATTGTTGTCAATTGTTGAATCGTGATGATGATGATCATGGTGATGAACCTGACCTGCAATGCCACCTTCAATTTCTCATGAGCCGAACGGGCTAGAAAAAACGCATTTGTCATTTATATTGACGTATGCCTCGTTTCATTATGTACAGCTATTGATCCCCACCCCCTTACCTATACGTATCCTAGGATATTTTAAGAGGTGGTTACTGTTACCAACTGCTTTTCATTTACCTAGCATCACCACCCCTATCGAACCTCTCACTTCACTGTATACATTACCACCGTTTGCCTTTTAAATAAGTTAGTAAGCGTTTACCGCGCCCCACGATGGTGTTCGCAAGGTCTCCTGTAAGAGCCAGTGCGGTCAGTCCAGTAAAATGCCTCAAGTTTCCTAGAGTGATCATGACGCCTTATAAAATTGACTTGACTGTGAGTTGATCGTACAAAACCATTTTCGTCGTTTCAAAAACAACCTGAAAGTTTAAATTGACTGAGCTAAAGAGGAAAAATAGTTATATTTTTGAATCAGTAATTTTCCCTACGATCTTAGAAAATGAAACGGATCAAACCACTGGCCAACAGTATTTACGGTGAAGAAAATGTTGACTCCGTCATCCTCAAAATTGATGAATACGCCAATAAGTTGGATGTGAGTATTGTGAGGTATCACGTAGCACCTGTACCAGGGTTATGATCAAGAGTATTTCGAGGTCAAGACCGTCTTGTGTGAAACGTGTGATTTGTACCTTGATTTGCAACGATTGTGAAGGTACCTTGATTTCCTTCAAGAACCTCAAAATAACGGACTTTTAGCAATTTTTACCGCTAAAGACCTTATTTCATGTATTCAACTGAAGGAAAAATAATGCAGAGAAAAGGGGAAAAGTGAGAGAAGAAATGAGAAAATTGTTAAACTTCGGGAATCCATTTATGATAGTTTAAAATGGATTTCCATGAAGAGAAGTTCCAATAATGTGCCTCACAACATATTCGAACTTTGAACCCATTGATTACAATATCTTGATTTTTTTTTTCAATTGCTTAAAAACTTATGAACTGTACATCCCACTTGAGAAAAGTTGTATACTAGTGGGTCTTCAAACATGGTGCTTCACTCAAATTCGGATGTGTATTTAAAATTTAAAATGCTCCCTGTGATCACGGGGGTATCGGCGTAGCGAGGGGATACCATACTCATGGATTTTGTTGCAAACTGTCACCATTTACTGCCGCGGTAGTCGCACCGTCATGGCAATCGCCACTAATATTTGCACAGCAAATTCTGGGGATCTAGCGAGTCTTTCCTCAAAATTTCGAGTAAAAAAAATAACGTTGGGCAATTACCATCTCAATACCAACAGCAATATTACGATCCCTCTAGAAATGTTGGTTGGCTATGATGTGATTAGGTGTTTGCTTCCTCTAACCAGGTCATCTGGATAATAAACCACCTCATACTTGTATGGCGTTCTCATACGATCTAGGTCGGTGGGTTAGATCAGGCCTTTCAATTTTCGTCGGCCGTTGTCATGCAAATCTCTAAAAATTGGGTGTCCTGGTTTCTTACTTTACTACCTTGAAAGAGAGCAGACGATCCACCGGCAGTTCGTATTCAGTCATACAACGGCTGTGTTTAACTTCGCCTGTACGCGCTAATATCGAACCATGAAAGAAAGAAGGATTTGGCAATTTCTTCAATATTCGATAAGTAGATTGTTTTCAAATCTTTTATTATTTTAAGTAAGAGTTGAACCAATAGGATCTGACATGCATTTAATGAATATTAAACATAATATTATATACTTTACTAATTTTGTTGTACTACTCGCGAAATATGGATAGAGATCCAGTGTTTGCAGCCGCATACTGTGAAAAAAGGCAAGAAAATGTTGACAAAGGGTATGCCCGAATGTTGAGCCCTGAGGAGGCAGAGGTAGAGACACTGCGTACCTACTTGGTACCGACTTACCTCATTTAGGAGCCATGAACCCAAAAAAACTCGGAAAATTGAGAGTTTGCTTTGATGCGTCAGCCAAGTCGAACGGATTTTGTTTCAACGATTTCTTCTACAAGGGTCCGATTTATATGTTTCGATTATTGGACTTTTGTTGAAATTCAGACGGTTTAAAGTAGCATTTACTGGTGACATCAAAGAAATGTTCCCACAAATAAAAATTCGAGAAGCTGACCAAAACGCCCTACGGTTTTTATGGAGAGGAGTGGATAGAACTGATTGATGTGCCCGAAGTCAATTTCATCCCCATTTTCGGCCCGAAAAGTTCGTAGCTGCAATGCTTTAGAATTCAAAGGTGAATATCTGCAACCGGTTGAAGCGATAGTGCACTATGGACAATTACGTGGATTCAGTAGTGTCTGTTGAGGTAGCTGCGGAACAGGTAAAAAATGTCATCACAGTTCTTAAGAAAGGAGGCTTCAAAATTTGTGGTTTTGCTCAAACGCGTTGTAGGACTTCTCCTACACCTATTGGCCGTAGTCCTGGACGTTTATTCTGTATAATAGTAGTTTTCAAAAAAATGTGGAAGGAGGTGAAAATTGGCATCAT
>JAEMON010000003.1:18974000-18987808 GCA_030264115.1 Lygus lineolaris | reverse complement strand
TAGAAATTTATGATTTTTGCCAAAAATATACTGATGTACCTAGCTGGTTATAGTTGATATTATGATGTTATTTTTCATTGCAACTGGTCCCAGCCCGATCGGAAATCGAGAGTCGTTATCTTTTAAAATTCGCTCTTGTAGCCATGCTGTATGATTGAATACTCATTTTTTTAGTTGGGAGTCCGAGTTGGAAACTGAACATCGATTCTTTGGAACACACTAGGAAGTTGACCATCGATTTATTGGAAGCGTTTCACTGTGAGAATCGTGAAAAGTAAAAATACATGACAATTCTGTCCATTGGAGGGAATTGGGTTAGGGTTTCGTTACACAAGTTGCCGCCAGGAGCGCTTGGTCCGCGACAACCCAGGCGCTGCATTTAGACGCTTGCCCCTTTTTGGAGGATATATAGACAATAGCTCTTCGTTAATATTTGAAGGATTTGTAAAACTCGTGTTTTTAACTGGACTTTCTGTATAATGATAATGTACCTTTTCTTACCATCGTACGCTTTTCTTCTCTAACCAACCGAGCAATGTGCCAGAAGAACAGATTTTGGAGAATGGGATTATTGCATTTCAAGTTGTGTACTTCTTTCAGTATGTCTGTACAGTAAAACCTATATGAGTAAATACCTTAATACACGTCTACATATTAAGTCGTTACCACAATTATTTGTCTTTACAGAACTAAGTTGGGACACAACGCAGCTGCCCTCCATCTTCCCATTGGATTAGAAAGTAACATGAAAGGCATAATTGACGTCGTTGAGAGAAAATCAGTGTATTTTGAAGGAAATTACGGGTGAGATATTATTGTCATTTATATCTGCTGACGTCAGCAGACTGCTCATTTGGCAGACTAGGTCTTCTCTGTGTAACTTGCCTTATCATACCACTTTATTGAATAATTATTCAAGTTGATGAAATTATGAATGTTTACCTTTTCACTACAACAAAATTTGAAGAGTAGTATGCCATGTGCCTACGAGTGATGAAGGTAGATTATATAGTAAGATTTTGATCCTACAGTTTTTCCCCAACCTTACGACGGCCAGTAGGGCCAAAGTGGGTTTTCCAGGCAAAATCCATCTTCAAGATGATTCTTATGGGAAATTTACCCCATGTTCCTACCCGTAACATAGATAATTAGCTCCCAAAATCGTCCACAACTTAGAAAATTCACTTTTTTGACCTTTGGAACCACAAAAAATTGTTTTAGTTTTAAAAAAAATGTTGTAGACCTGAGAATTCCGCGTGGATTGAGACCAACGCCAGCTCACCAACACCGTAGTAATAATTTTTGGTGATTTTTTTAAGTTTTTCATTTTATCAATGAAAAATTGATAAAACATTACTTTTCTAGTAATGAACGCGAAGAAAATGAAAAACTGAAGGGAAGAAAATCGGCGTTGGTCTTATTCGATGCAGAATTTGCAGGTCTTGAAATATTTTTCATACTAAAACAATTTCGAGCTGTTTCAATTGTCAAAAACGTGATTTTTCTTGGTCGTTTGCGATTTCGGGGCTAATTACCTATTTCAGGTATGTAGCAACATAGTATGGTATTTTCGGATTCAGCGCAACATTTTCTATAAAGATTGTCCTGAACGCAACAAAAACATTAGCCCCACTGTGCGACGTCTCTAGGCTCTAAAACCGCATAATTCATTTTTTGCAGAGAAGAAATAAGAATAGACGAAATTCCCCAAGACATGAGAATGCTAGCTGAAGATCGTCGACAGGAGCTGATAGAGCACGTATCTAACGCTGATGATATCCTTGGGGAAATGTTTTTAGGTTGGTACTCAATCTTCACTATATGATTTTGTCAAGCGTGTGTGTTACTTTTCAAATCAGGATCTTCGCTAACCAGGCTTCTTCTATTTTTCTTAACTATTTTTGCGTATTTCAGAGGAGAAGACCCCAAGTATTAGCGACATCAAAGCGGCAATCAGAAGAACCTGTTTGAGCCGCTCTTTCACTCCTGTACTTCTCGGCACAGCCCTAAAAAACAAAGGAGTGCAGCCTCTCCTTGATGGAGTACTTGACTATTTACCTTGCCCCAGCGATGTTGAAAACTTTGCTCTAAACAACAACAAACTAGACGAGTAAGTCCAATTACAACAATACGTACTCTCTTGTAACAGTATCTTGTAAACTGTAGGTCAACTGGTAGACTCTCCTATTAATAATATAACCGATTTCTTTATTGTAATTTCTTTGAATGGGGTAATTGGGGTGACCGAACAGCCTGTACTGTGTGGAAGATGTTCATAAATTATTCTCTCTAGCCCAAAAAAAGTCCTCAGCTAGGAGGAAGGCTTTGAAAACTTGAATGAAGTGACCCTTGACGAACCCAGGCCATCTCGTTTCCCGTGATACGCTGCAGAGGTTGAAGAGGTTTTTGAGTGCCGTAGGATGAGGGGTAATGGGCAGTGCTGCCAACCCGTCCAAGCAAAAACTCGGTGCTCAGGAGACACCCGGACCCCCCTTTTATGTCACGTTGAGCTAAACATCGAAGGGACACGCCTAGCACCTCTCCAACATTTTCATGTCCTTGCCACTTGCATCCTTCATATGCTTTCAATTAATACGTAACTGAATCTAAACCTAACGCCATTGTTTTTTTTGTTTTTTTTACAACATACCAGTGCTTGTCAGGAGTGTATGGAGGGGGAAATTAGCAGCTTGAGATGTGTAGATGTTTCAGATAAATCAAGAGCTCAACAATGAGGGGTGAACGGTTTTGTGTACAAAGAACAATGGCGAAGATAAATTTCCGTAGCAACGGTTTAGTTATAATAGGAAATCATTATGAAATTGCCGGTGTCGGTTTTTCGGATCGGTTTCTGGGGTCGTTTTTTGACTGATAAGTCTCGGTAAAAGCGTGTTCCACGCTGAAAATGAATTTTGAATAAAACATTGGTGGAATTGGTCAAAAATGTCGAAACACTAGGTAGCTATTTGAAGTTGAAAAACCTAGAAACGATTCAGTCTTGCAGTTTGAATTTTTCAAAAACCACGTCCAAGGCTCAAAAAGGTTCTTCTGAATAGCAAATGTTTGTAATTCCTTACTGAATTACTATCTAGCTGCATAATTTTGTGGGATATTACGTTCTATTTGGGAGGTACTGGATCTCTCAGGGTCTACATTTCACATAGAATCAATTGTTGGCATTGATGCTTGAATATCCCCCCACTGCTCTCAGAGCTTATAAAACGGCAGGTAGCTAATATCATGTTTCTTTCATCGTTCATGTCCCTCAACATCCCCCCGCTATAATCACGAATATTCTAGAGTCCAGAAGATAAACTGTTGTGAACGAAAGCTCATTCATCAACAGTAAGGAGAGATAAACAACCAGTCTTCGATGGCCCAGGTGGTTACGCGGTGACACACTGTGGAATCCTTCAGATTCCGCTGTGCCAATAAGGTTTAAATAAGGTCGAACCTTAATTTTTTTACGATTTCCCTCCACAACCAAACCAATACCTAACGTTTAGTTACCAACTAAAAATGAGCATTAGGGATAAAGTATCACCATAATGCACTCACTCCACAGGGATGGAGAACCTAAGAAAGTGTTGTTAAACCCAGCACGAGATGGTAGCAACCCGTTTGTGTCACTGGCGTTCAAGTTAGAAGCAGGAAGATTTGGACAGTTGACCTACTTGAGATGTTACCAAGGGATGCTAAAAAAAGGAGAGACGATTTTCAACGTCAGAACCAACAAAAGAGTAAGTGTTGTCCATGGAATAATTGATGTGAGTAGTAAGTTTTGTCACGCATATATCTGACACCAAAGTAATGAGCTCCGACAATGCGTCCTACTATTCAATTCCTGCCAAAAAAAAACCTGTAGGGATGTCTGTAAGTTGGCAGTACTGCTCATTCCTATTTTTTGTCATTACAATTCAATTTCAACAAACAATTTTATTTCTAGCGGTGGGAGTCTTTTTCTGCAGGATGCCATTTCAGAAGAGGGAAAACATTCAGCTGATGAGTAGTTTGGCCTTCGCTAGAAGAATGTTCTGTCGGAGCTCATTGCTTTAGTTGCTGATCTATAGTTTATACACCTCGTCACGATACATGCCATCTTATTTAGATGTAAGCCAACACTGGGTTTCTGGTGACGTTTCGATACTTGCAATATTTCCTAATACTTCTTTCAATATTTCTATTCGATCCCGGGCATTCAATATTTTCGTGATATTAATAAAAACTATGCAGTAATGAAATATATTGGCGTACTTGCCCAGGATTCAGCAACAAAACGCCTTATTAATTGGGAGGCAATATGGCGGAACAGGCGGGATGTAGGTTTTTTTTTGCTCTTTGGTGGCAGAGCGTGACGTCATCCGCATACCTGTTTCGATACCATTTACTCAATAAATGGAGGTTATCCTTCATCAATGTTCCCACCCATGAGTGATATTTCATGAACTGATAACATTCAACGACATTGCTATTCAGGTGAGAATTCCCCGTCTCGTCAGACTACACGCTGACCAAATGGAAGATGTGGATGAAGTAGTAGCTGGAGATATTTTTGCTGTGTTTGGCGTAGACTGCGCCAGTGGTGACTCGTTTGTCACTGATCCGAAACTCAATCTAACCATGGTGAGAATTGTCGCAAAGTACGAATCATTCGTTTCTTCGCTTATTAACATGAAGCACAAACCATACTCTCTATTTATTACTGTTCTAGGAATCGATACACGTTCCTGATACTGTTGTATCGATGGCAATTGCTCCGAAGAATTCCAAAGATCGAGATCATTTCAGCAAAGGCATCGCAAGGTTTACAAAAGAAGACCCCACCTTTCAATTCTCGTTTGATACAGACAACAAAGAGACAATTGTGTCTGGAATGGGGGAACTTCATTTAGAAATTTATGCTCAGGTGGGTATTGTCTTTGTTTCGATAAAATTTAGACTGTCGTGTTTTTACTAGCTCTAACTGGTTGTGCAACCTTGTTTTCAGCGGTTGGAGAGGGAGTATAGTTGCCCCGTTACCCTTGGAAAACCTAAGGTATCATTCCGAGAGACCCTTGTTGCTCCTTGCACTTTTGATTACTTACATAAGAAACAATCCGGAGGCTCTGGACAATTCGCAAGAGTTATCGGAGTAATTGAGGTACGTTTATAATTAGTTTGGGGAAGATGACTTACGTTGTAACATGCTAGGGTTGCCGTTTCTACTGATTTTTCCTAATCGCTCATTGATTGAACTGATGAAAAAACAGAACAAGGGCTCGGATAGACAAACAGAAACATGAAGTGTGCATGAAGAAACAAATATTGGTATTTCTGTGGAGAAAAGTAAATAAAAAAGTAGATAAATTGCTTCTAACAAAGAAAAAACCACGGATTTTTTTGAACTGATTTTTGACAATGAATCTAAGGATTTCATATATGTACATACATATATATATATGTAATCTACGGAATATTTGGAACTAGTGAAAAAACTGTGATTTTTTTGCAACAATGATTTGCTATTATAACAGTAATATAACTGTAGCTATCATTCACTTTTTTTGCAGCCTCTTCCTCCTCATATGAATACACAGCTCATATTCAAAGATGAAACATCCGGACCAAATGTGCCCAAACAATTCATCCCAGGTGTAAAGAGAGGCTTTTTGGAGATGTCAGAAAAAGGTTCGTCAAATCCATAAATTCCTTTTCGATCAAGAGAGAATTATTTTTCAATACAATCGATTCTTTTATGGTGATGTAAGACTATCGATAGTTTTGTAATATTGTTTATTCAAGAAAATTACTATATCTTCTTTCTATGTTTCTTGATACATCTCTAGGTTTTTCAAGTCAGTCAAAATTTTCCAAATCAAATTCAAACTATTTCAAACCAAATTCAGAATTATTCCATTTCAAATTCAGATTTTTTCTAATATTTATTATATAAAATGTTGAGGAAAAAAATTGAATTTGAAAAGAAAAATTCTGAATTTGACTTGGAAAACATAAGTACATAATATATATCTCATCAATAATATATATAGGCATCAATAAGACTGTGAACTCCATATTATATAAAAATAATGTTGGTTTACCAATTCAATTCATTCAGTTCCTTTCAATTTACATTAATTAGAAATCAACTGACCAACATTATGTATGTTATCAGTATAATGATCAGTCCAACTGTGATGGCGTCCGCGTTTATTTCTTCTCGGTCGTTTAGTTTCGAATTTATTTTATTACGTATTTATTGGAATGTAAAAGAAATGGTGCAACATGAAGGGTATCCTATTAGCATACAAGGGTCTTAAAGTTAAAAATGATGACGTCTCCGACCCCCCTCCCGCCTGGGGGGGACCCTCTAGTGCCCAAATAATTCGGACGTCACGCGCCTCTTTCCACCTCTTTTCTGGCTCAACCACACGGAATTTTCAGCTGAAAAATGGCTCACGGGGGTTTTTGAGTTCAAAAATGGGAATTTTCGAAATCGCACACCCTATTTATTCTTCTGGAATTTGAGGAGTTTGGTCGTTTTTGAGAAATTTAGGTAGTTGTACACTGTGCTCGCAATCCTTACTTTGTTGCGTTATTTTCTTATTGTTGACGCTAGGTTTTCGCATAAGAACTGAATGAAACTGACCTTTGATGAAAAAAACTGTTGATAGAAGTTTTTGTAGGTACATTGTTTTAATGGTGTGATAAATAGAGGAGTTTAGCCAAAAACAGTGAGTTTTTCTATTGTTCGATAGTTTATCAACAGTCGAAAAACCATGGATAGTACCGTCAATAGTTTTACATCACTACTGTTTCACTGAATGTGAAGGTGGATTTTGTGCTCGCTTCGCATTACAAAATCATATTTTTCCAGGATTGTTATCTGGACACAAACTGTCAGGGTTGTGCCTACGGTTGCAAGACGGTGCCCACCATATCGTCGACTCCAGTGAGCTTGCTTTCTTCCTTGCTGCTCAGGGCGCAATCAAACAAGGTTGGTACACAGGCTGGCTACCCCTGACGTGTTTTCCCTGTCTCGAATGGGGTCAGTCAAATCATGTAAAACAAAATCTGTTAAGGGGCCAAGAACCCACGTAATTCAGTTTTTCCCATTTTCTCAGCCAATTTTTGTCCGGTTTGCGGCATTCTTCTTGTCATTCAATTCTCTAGGGAGAGCATCTATGTATAATTTTAAGTCAAATTGGCATAAAGGCAAAAGTCTCTGCAGAGAATAAAAAATAGGAAGAATGCCGACAACCGCATCAAAATCTGCTGGAAATTGGTCGAGAAAAATGGTGAAAACTGTGCAACGCTAAAATGGTTAGGGGAGGGGGTAGGTTGTCCGTATTTTAAACTTACTGGTCCCAAGTAGCAATAATGTTATAGTAAGATTTTTATAAACCCTTCGGTAGCTGAGATTTAGGCATTTTTGAGGACATTTTGGGTTCCGTCCCTTGCCCCCTTAACGAACATCCCCGTGTCACTTGGTGTATTATAGTATCCATGTTTGACAAGGTTGTTACGGCATACTCGACTCTAATTTGGGAAGAAGTGTCTAATTTCATTGCGTCGAAAAATACATACTTAAGAATCTTTTGGTTCCTTGTTTTCGTGCAAATAGGAAAATATGTTCTGCCAAGTTGGGTGGGCAGTATAACGTCCCCACATTTGTAACATGGACGTACAGAATCAGTTAGTGATAAAGTCACCGAAATTGGTGGAATAGTTCTGGAGTTATAGCTACAACAATTTTCAGGCAATAGTCTAGGAGCATCCCCTGTAATTGAACAAATTCGGTCCATTAGTAACTCAGGAACCATTGTTTCAGATTATGTGATTTCAATGAAAATTTCCAGGGAGTGTGAGGATTAGGTCCTAGATGAACCCTTATACATTTCAGAGCTGTCGGATCAATACTGCTAAATTTCTCTCAATGTCGATTCTCATGATCTAATGATCGGATTCCGCTCAAAAGTGGAGGGTAGTTTGGGAGGTGGCCTACCTATTTATTAATTATATTGCAAGCGGATGGCCATGGCGAATGAAAAAAATGAAAAATGTGAAAAACGTCAAGAATACGAGGCAAAATTTGTCGATCGTTAATATTTTTGGTCATTTCAGTTTAGAAACACGGTTGTGAACTTCTTGTTCAAGTCATTTAATTCCTACGATGAAGTTTGTGCCACACCCTATAAGCAGAAGGTTTTACAAGAATTCATTAAAAAATGGTATTGTAATATCCACCGAAAGTCATCGAGTGGTACCTCCTGTATACAACAGAGGCAGAAGTCCAAATTATTAATTTCGGTATGACTTCCTGTTCGAAAAAAGTTTCTACCTGGGTGGGATTCATCTTACCTACACTTATGGTACTTTCCAGTGTTCGAAACTGGAGCGTGGCAGGTTCTTGAGCCGATCATGTACGTGGAGGTGGCAGTGCCCGAAGAGTTCCAAGGAGCAGTGATTGGTCAGCTGAACAGGCGCCATGGCATCATCACTGGCATGGATGGCAACGCTGAGTGGGTCACCGTGTCTGCAGAGGTATTTATCTATATTATTCAAATCAACTTGATATCGTAACAGATACTTTTCATTGTTCCGTAGTGCGGTTACGTGCATATTATTTAGGTAGGTACTAATAGGAAAGGCTTGTTTCGAGAATAGGAGTAGATTTACCACCCTGGCGTCATCATGTTTTTGGTTTATTATTTCCAATAATCGAGCACGAAAAAATGTTTTTAACCCCTCCCCAAAATTTGATGTTTTACGTTTCAAGATACGTAGAATCCAAGATCGAATAAAAATGTCTGCTGTACTCGGCACTTTCCTTAGTTACCATGGACGAAAGTTAATGAAATTTGGTATACCCGCCCAACTTGGGGTCTAGTTGTTGCCCCGAAGCTTGGCGATACCGTCAGTCTTCTCTTAAGGTGTAGAAAATAGGGGATGAAAGTACCAAAACGCCTTAATGCCACTCAGGTGTGGCAGGCGCCTGGCTACTACGGCTGAGACTATTGGAGAGGTTTTTGCTTATTCCGGCCCTGGTAGCCAGGTGTCTGCCACGCCATCTGAAGGTCTTTTTACTGTCATCTTCAGCTGATAAATGCAGCCTTATCTCAATTGGGCGAGAAGAAAAGTAGGAAAAAAGCTGGATACTGAAATCCCATGTAAATCAATCGATGTTTTGGCCCAATGGCCCGATTACCTACCCCCAGGCAGCCAAGGTCATAGTGGATTGAGATAGCATCAATGAGGACTGATATTGAATGGCGGGGAACAAAGTCCACTCCTCCAAAATCGGGCCCATCAGATGAGGGGAGTGGCACTCGGCAGACCCACCGCCGGGCTCGGAGGGAGGTATTAACAACCAATTTACCCATTGACATCATTTTCTTCCAATGCCGACTGTATAAATTTGAAATGAACAAACATCCAAGAAAATCTCTTTCAAGTACAGATACTATGGGTACTACGCGGTGAGACTCTGAAAATATATGTATTATATCGATTGTGTAGCAGATCCCTAAAGAGCACTTTTACATAAGTAAACCAAGATGACCAAGTCAAGTTATGGAAATTTATAGCGATTTTATCGCGAAATCGCAGAAATAGTGAAAATATATCATTTGATTGTGGTCATATGGTGTTAGAACAATAGCACCCTTATCACGATCATGTCTACTTCTCATTAGAGTAGGAGAAAGAAATGAGTAAACTTACCTTGGATGGGTGGCCGCTCATGTTGTTGGTCCCTCGTGAACATTAGCACTTTCTGTTGTATGAAACATCATGATGATGATGTGTACCCAATGTTATGAAACATCATGATAGGTACATGATGCAAATGCATTAGGGATGCAAATCGGTTTTCGATTGAATCGAAAAATCGATTTTTCACCTCTGATTTTTTTGCCATCAATTGATTGTTCCGATTTTTAGCCCGAAATCGATTTTTTTGTCTTCAAAAATCGATAGCAAAAAAAATCCAAATTAAAAAAAAAAGTCTCTCCACTTGTAAATAATGCTTGAAACTTTGGCGAACCGAAATTAATTTAGACACATTCTGAATAACTTTGAAGTGCGAAATGTGATTCCCATGTTAAACATCAAAGAGAAGAAGAAGTTGGGTAGGTTTTGCATGTCAAACATCAAAGAGAAGAAGAAGTTGGGTAGGTTTTTCCCTGGTTACCGCATACAGATTATTGTTTGTAGACGTCTTTGTTGTCAACTGGTTAGTAATAGTTATAATTTTATTTTTCATGCACCCATTGAAACTTCCATTATTTTTGTAAAGAGAAAAAAGACAATTAATTGAATTTTAAATAAATAAAAACCTACAGAATTTTGACAGGTTTCAAAACATTTGAAAAAAAATAAATAAGTTGCTTGAAAAATCGATTTTTTCTCCCGATTAATTGGTGTAATCGATTTCAGGCTTTCAATTGAGAAACAATTGCCAAAATCAATTGTTGGCAACCGATTTTGCATCCCTAGCATGTAAACAACCCGAACCATCCCAACCAGGGTTAACAATCGCTAAGAAGGTATTGTATCACTCCCCAATGCTGTAGATATTCCCGCTAATTTTTAAAAAATGCTGTGACTCCGGCACTGCTAATTTTCGCCAAAAATGCGGTGACACCGATGTCACCATGCCAAGATTAGGGTGAAGTATTGAGGGATTTCAAATTGATTCATTTGGGTAGTCGGCCTGGAATGGATTTGGGAACCTTGTAGTGGCAAGAACCAGAGACTGAACGATTCTGCAGCAGATACGGACCTGGAGAATCCAACGGTCCTCTATCGCTCATCAACGAGGAAGCTAGTTCCTGAAGAAACAAATCGAGAATCAAAAGAGTTTTCAAAAGACACAAAATGCAGAAGGCCGAGGTAAGTAGGTATGAAGACAAAGATGAAGAAATACTGTCTGTCCGTGATGAGTTGGTCGAGCAGTAGGTAGAGGGAGGGAACCCTCCCAGCTGTAGTTCGGCTCTTAGGGTAGTAGGGTGGGGACAGCTCAGCTCGGCAGACTCGTCGCGGACAGACTCTTCACTTCCATCCAAAATTATGAGGTACACCAAAAATCCAGGTGCCTGTGCCCAACCAGGGATGACAATGAAGAACAGTAGAGATGATTCCCAATGATGAAAACGCGGTGTTTTGAAGATCTTCGAAAACTTTGAGCTTACAAAGGGGAGATGTGGCTCGTAAAAAATACCAAAATGACGGAGAAGGCGAATAAAGCTGAGTGTTGCACAAGATAGCTTGCAGAGGACTGAATTTGATGAGCTAAAGAGTTCCTCCTCTAATCAGTTGGACTACGATATATTTTTATTGCAGGGTAATCTTCAGCTAGGATTAGTGTACAAATTCAACGTTCTGATCTAAACCTCTTCTTTTACAGGTTCCCCTAAACGAGATGTTTGGGTTCGTCTCCGAGCTGAGGTCCTCGACTCAGGGCAAAGGCGAGTACAGCATGGAGTACTCCCGCTATTCACCCGCCCTTCCTGAGGTTCAGGAGAAACTCATCCAAGATTTCCAAGAAGCGCAAGGGACCTCTCCGGCTCAGAGAAAGAAAAAGAATTAAGTCTAATTTATTGAGCAGTCAACTTACCACCCCGTGTAAATATGTACATAATCTGTAGAAAACATGATTTTATTGCAAACCACATCGCCTACGAAACTGTGCCCCTAATTTGTTAGACGAAATTTGTATATATAAATATTTGAAAAAAGTATCTGTATTTTCCTTGATGAAAGTCCTCCACAGCCGTCTACAGTTGATCTGACGAATGATTACTTTACTTTCAACCAATAACGACCATGCTCTACCAACCCTAGGTACAGAATATTCTGTGTAGGTCTGGGAGGGTTAATACGAGTATGGAAAACCTGGAAAAAAGTTCCAGTCATGCAGCATGGGTTAATGAGCGAATTTTCAAATAATCATTTCAGCCGGTATGGTGGGTGATTCTTATAGGAAAATTTGGCGCTGATTCCGAATATACCATATTATGTTCCGACGTTTAAGATGGTAATTTACACGAAAAAACCTCAAAAAACACGTTTTTGACCCTTATTTTTCAAAATTTGACCCCTTGGTGTACTCCAAAAATTCTGCCAAACAAACTATTCTTTTCTTTTGTAATTATTGACAATAATTAGACATTTTTTTTTGGAATTTTCGATCGATTCCAGGGTCAGATATCGTCTGGAGTGACGCATACACACACACTTATTATTATAGATATTATTGTTATTATTATAGATATTACCTACACAAGAAAGAGTTAGACTTCAGGAATCGTTTAAAGGTACGTACACACCAGTACGAGGCAGGCCGAGGCGCGGCATTCGTACAGATGTGGAGGGGCAAACGAGGCGAAGAAAACCTCGCCTGTCCCCGAATGCCTCGTACTGGTGTGTACCCGGCTTTAAAATGGTCTGAAACGGATTTTCATGGAGAACGTTTTTGAAATTTTGCAATATTAACATAATTTTGAAGCCATTGCAATAAGAAGCTGAATTTTCTTCAAAAACAGGGACAAATTGAAAATGTTCTGGAATTTTACGCAAAATACGGCCTACAAGTATTTATCAGCTCTTGGTGAGACTGGTGCTTCGAATACAAGGTTCCTCAATTTTGATAAATACGTTTTAACATTTTTCGTTCTCTTTATCTACACTACTGAATTGATCATCTTCATTTCTGTAAGTTACAAGTCGGTTGCAGGCATTTATCAATCCAAAATCACATTGCTTCATCACTACCAAAGAACCCTCGGAAGCTATGTATTCGAGCTAGAAAAATGTTGTCCTCCAAAATCGAAATTTCTACTTGCTTTTCATGTTTTAGAGCGTTCTGAACCATTTTGGTTCCGTGTCGGTCGTAGTCAATTCCTTGTCTGAGGCAAAACTAAATCAAGTTGTGGTTCGAATTTGATGAAATTTTCAGGGATCGTGCGGGTTAGCCCTATGACCGTCCCCTATTGATTTCTTCGCCGTCGGAACACTAGTAGCGTGTACGCATGCGCAAACGTGAATTTCCTGAAACTACAATAATTATCCAGTTCCTAATGGGCTGATTTCGCTCAAATTCGGTGCATAGTTGGGGGCTGACTCTCAGACAATCACCTATTAATTTTGTCACAACTGGATCAGTAATCGCTACTGGGCACGCGCAAACTTTAAATGTGTTTTCATAGCCATTACTCCGGAAATACTCCACCAATTTATGTGAAATTTCCAGGGATTGAAACGCATAGGAAAAGGTCAGGGAAAAATCACTTTGGCTATTTGAAAACCTAGAAAAGTCAGGGAATTTTGGGATTCTGTTGCCGTGGCAACCCTGGCATATTAAGGTAACTACCCTAAAAAACCTTTATCAAGATAATAATATCATAAGATATTAGGATAAGGATTTAAGGAGGAAATTTCGCTAACTTAACTACTCGAAAACAGGAGGTGTAAATCAGCAATGGAGAGTCCTGGTAGGTACATACCGGATATTTACTGGTATCGATGTCATACATTGAACATGTTACAACGCTCATTAAAAAAAGTTTATTCAACGTAAATTTAACATAATAACGAAATAGTGCAATTTAATTGCGAAATGTAAAAAACTCAAATCACTGTAAGGGTACGCAACATATTAGTGTGTATTCTACACACAAGTACTACCGAAACCGATTTTTATTTAGGTCACAGTATGTTGGTAGTGTTCACAGAAACGAGGAAATGACAGGAAAATCAACCACCTCAAGTGAGAGGTGATTTACTAGCAATGGGGTCTGCGCATGACTTTTTTTTACAATTTTTATTGA
>JAEMON010000003.1:18855285-18867286 GCA_030264115.1 Lygus lineolaris | reverse complement strand
TCATTTTCTTCGAAAATTCGCTAAAAGGTTAAAATCTTACTTCGGCGAGGCAAGCCACTGCACTGGGTTATTACGGGTCCTAGTAAGAATGACTGAATGTTTGTTTCCAACACCAGCAGTCAGAGCCTTGTCAATCAGAATGGGAGAACTGAAGAGTTCGACATTTGGATCATCAGAGAGTTGCGAGCAGGAGTTGGAACCCCAACCAAAAATGCGACCATCCAAAGATTGGACCAAAGTGTGTTTACTCCCGCACCAAACATCGGTCACTCCTATGTGAGAGACGGCGCCCACAAGCACTGGTCTAGAAATAACAAAACTTATTAATCAAGGGTACGGGAACCTGCTTCAGGGTACTTGAGTCACTGGCAATAATACTCGACTGAATGGAACACCCAAGATACCTAGGTATAGGTACTCAAAGTAATTTTATGAGTTTCAAGGTGGGTTGAAAAAAAAAAAACTGTTTTATTCTCGAAAAACAACTTGATTTTTCTCTAGAGTTTAAAACGATTTTAAACAGTACCCAACAAGTCAATCCCAACCCTTCTTTTCGTTCAATCTTCATCTTAAACACCTGAGCTACCTAACAACTTTCAAAACTGGAATATTTTACAGTTCTTTTACCAGTAGGGAGTGGAATTTCTACTGTTACCAGTGGAAAAGTGTTTGAATTAGAAAACGCTTACTTGGGTCTCTTGACTGTATCACCTACTCCAAGCTGCCCAGCCTGTGAGTTGCCCCAGGACCACACTTCGCCTCGAATCAGTCTGGACCCTTGGTTTAAACAGTTCTTGTTTCTGTCGGCTATGGCTTCTTCGGAGTTATCACTGCAAGACCAATCCCACCTGAGAATTACAACTGTTCTGAAGAACGCGAACATTGTACCGCATGAACGATTCTAAGTCGTGATGTAACACCTACTGAATGGTCACATGGTTGCTATGTGTGACATCTACAGCGCTACTCTACATTCGGCGGAACTAAGACTAATGATTTATAAAAATTGGCATTGACATACAAAAAAAGCATCAGCGATCTATGTAATCGATGAGTAGAAAAGTGGATGCGTATAAGTAAATCTACTCCTATTTTGTTTTAATATTCATTAATTTGAAAAACGTCTTTCAACTTTGTTCAAATTTGCATCTTTCCAGGCCTGCTGCTTAGTCATGACCTTCCTCGGAACTACCTTAGTATAATGTCGTGCATCTCAAATAAAAAATGTTGAAGAGAATTAAGCATGTAGTGACCTCGGCCAAGAGGAAGGGTCCTGAGGAAAGTTGGGTAAACTTGGCTATAGAATTAATGAATAATATTGGGGGGAGAAAAATTAGAAAACCTCAAGGAAAATAATATATATTGTTTAGTAACGCATTAGATTATGTTCCTACGACTCCTCTCGACTCCAAAGAGATAGATATTCAAAAATCGAAAAAAGCGCGCCTTATGAATTTTGAAAAAAAAAAAAAACGGGCTCAATCCGGCACGGGATCTGCCAGGCGGCAGTAATATCGAACCTTGTCCCGCGCCGCCTGATAAGGCCTCCACGGCTCCTCGCCGTTCACTTTCCATTCTAGAGTCAAAAATTCAATAAAAAAATTCGCCGAGAGTTAAAAATTGCAGAAAATTGTCAGAGAGTGATTGGTGTTGCTAAGCATCAGGCACCAGTTAATCAGTCTGTATTTACCATAGACTCGTTTTTCTCATCGAACGGTGAGATATTTAAAATCCTACAGTGGATGGATTTAGTTCGTCAAAGGAGCAATTTTTCACATTTTTCCTGCCAAAGCAAGATGATGAGATTCAGTATCAATTAGGTTCCCATACAAGGTAATTTGCCATTCGCACTTAGATTTCTGAAATTTTTTCCTAGGGGAAATCAACCTCCTCCTTTCATCTTTGATTTCACTTCCAATCTACTATGTTATTTTTACCTGACATAAGTTTTGTTTCTAACCTCACCCCCTTTGGTAGGTATGTTCATTGGCGTGAACTGATAGGTACAAAACAAAGTTGAGGTGTTTTGAAGAGTTGGAAAATTTACTAATACATGTGTTGAGAAGTTACCTCTCTCTCTCTCTCTCTTTTATCGTCAGTATTTTCGCCTAGCGACTACCCTAGAAGCACGTGAGGTAGGTTGGAAGGTATTCAAATCCAAGAGGTGAGGAAACGTGTACAACGGGAAATTTTGCAACTGCAGGGTTATCTTTCTTTTCTCAGAAAAATTTGTTGTAAGCATAACCACTACTAAGTTATGTAATATCGACATGTGGAAATGTATAAACCTGTAACTGCTAGTAATACTGGCGTTCGACTTGTTGAGTTCTTCAAACTCTTCAAAAGATTCACTGTTGATGTCAGAGCCACCACTGACGTGGCGAGACAGAGTGGCCACCTTGTCACCAACAGTCTTCACGCCTTCATAGACCATGCTGGCAACTGTGCTCACGTTCCGACGAATGATTCTAGTAGGTCCGGATACCTCTGCTAGCAGCTCTTCCCCGCCAGTAGAAACCTGAGAGAGGAAAACAACAGTTAATGACTTGAAAACAATGATCAGCACACCACGAAATTTTTAGCATCGAAAGATAATTTTCTTCATAAAATAGTAGGTAGGTCCCTACCTAGAATTCTGAAGCATAATTCAGTATGATAATGATATATTGTAATATTATATAATGATATATTCAGTATGATAATTGTATATTGCAACTGCAAAGTTATTAGACAATGTCAACTACTTATATCAGTTGATTAGTGGTGGTAAGGTACCTAGTTTAGTTATAAAGCGAGAAGTAGTTTTTCACTATTATTTAACCTGATTTATAGTTACAAACAGGATAGTTATTTATGGTTACAAACTAACACCTTCGACGCAAGGGCAGAATGAATACTGTAATATGTGGCGGGGAACACTGACCCATTGTTCCACGGTCATTTTATCAGCTTTCTGAACCGTTAACCGAGGAACGAAATAGTTGGAATCATCGATGAGTATACAATCGATTCCAAAACTATGATTGATCTGTTACGATTAGCTTAGTTTAAGCCCATTAGATCAAGCGGGAAGTAGAATAGAATTGTTGTAACAGACAGCATCCCGCCATTTCTAAGACGCATTAACTGCCCAGGACAGCATTCCTCATAGAACGTGTTAAGCATGCTCTCCTCTCCAGCCCCAAAATAACTTACTCCAATAAAAAGCTTAGGGCACAAACTTCAAGTTATACTTTCATCTGCTCACTCCAAAAAATCTCAACTAGCTTATTCATTATTAGGTAATCTTCCAGGAGAAATAACCTCTTGTACCAAGTCGCTCAATCCACTCTTGAATATTTGGTTAGGGGCTTCTCAGCTTACCTGGGAAAAGTCACGTTTTTCCTGACCATAGAGAACGGGTACAATTCAAGGATGGGAGGTCGATGGATAGGGAGGGGGGTGGTTAATTGGATGGGATTTGATACAATTACGATTCAAGTGGAACAAAACAAAGCATAGCACGATGATAGGTTAATGATGATGTAAGGTGCATCTACAGAGGAAGGGACTCACCCAGGATAACTGGCGGGTTAGGAATTGCTTAGCTGCTTCAGTGTTGATGAGGAGCATGTTACCACTTGTCTTCGATTCCTTTTCGTACTCAGCCTTGTCCTCGGGCAGCATGTTTGCTAGGCTGCAATCAGAGGTGTCTGAGAGCCTCGGTGAATCCTCCGAGCATGAGGACGAATTGTCATTGCTTTTCACCTGACAGGGATGGGAAAGTGAGGTTTATTGGATCCTCATCAACAACTAGCCATAGCAATTTTCAATTATACTACGGTAGTTCCGAGAAATGGTATGACTATTGCATGGTATGGTATGGCTTACGCTGACCGTGAATTCGAACCAAGTTCCAATATCATTTTTAAATGGGCAGATTTAAAAAATAATCCAAATTTTAATTCAGTGGGCGTGCGCCGCTTTCATCTCCATCATGTTGGCCCCACTGCTCCACCCCACCTCACTTCGTCCAAACCCCCTCAAACTCAATAGGCTTGGTTCGACCGATGCCAACACCTTGTTCCCAGTTTTCACGATCTTTTTATGAGTTTATAGTTTCCTTTTTCTGATAGTTCTCGGTTTATTTCTGTGTCAGATAGATATTTTTGTGTTGCTCCCGCGAGAAAGATTTTCTTGGGCCGTTATGAGATTTTTCGTTAGGAATTCGGTGTTAGCGGATACGAGATGATGGGCGCCCACAGAATTCAAATTTGAATTCTTTCTCAAATCTGTGTACATTTAAAAGAAGATCTTAGAACTGAGTTCGAATTTGCGGTCAGCTGCATAAGTCATACCTTTTCTCTTCACTACCTACTATAATTTCAATCGACCATCCCGTTGGTCGGTAGATTTCTAATTAGTACACCAAACATCGGATAGGAGCGACAATAATTATGTGGGATGGAAATGATGTTTGCAAGCAACTACAGTTGAACAGAAACTGGATCGGTATCATTAATTACTTGGGTGGTGAAACCAATGTTCCAGTTGGAACAGTTTTTACTGATTCGGTGAATGTTGTTAATACGATTGGACTAAATAAATAAAATGGTTTTGTGAATAGATGATTAATAATATTTCAAAAGATTGTGTAGGATGTGAATAGATAAGTTTCCAAGTACTAGGTACCTACTTGCAAAAAATGTCTATTAAGCAGCAGTGAATCCTAAATATATTTAAATAGACCGATTAGTAATAATAGGGTTGTCTAGAAATAATCTCAACATTGATCAATGGGTAATTATCAGGACACATGATTGGTTTTCATTCATGGTTGAAACGTACATTCCCCAGGGCCATGCTGACTGAAACTAATCCAAGGTAAAGAGTTCGACTCGACCCAGGGGAATGGGAAGACTTGGGAGCAATTATTGGAAAAATATCAGGGGCAAATATCACACAGGGATTAAGACCTGTCACTGCCAGAAATGTAGACTACTTACTGTAAAATAATCAAACAAGACCCCTTCACTTGATAGAAGAAGTAGGTTTTTTCGCACAGACAGTCTGAAATGAATCCCAGATTGAACTGCGTTCTGAAAAGGAAGGGGATTGAACGATCAACTAGTCCAGAACTGAGTTTGTCCGAACGCGCTTGGGATGCTTTAGAATGGGTAACCAGAACCAGAGTAACCTACTCATTGCCGCATGGAGAAGAAGATGTCCAAAAACAAGTAATAGTAAATAGTAAGCGAGCTCTTAGAGTTTACCATGGCAAACATTTCGTAACCCCAGGGGGGTCCTCAGGGTTACGTACCCATGGTAAACTTTTCGATGTATCGCATAAATAATCGATGACTGACTTTTGTTACCATGCCTGCAAAACCCCAAGGTAAACTTCAACCTTGGGGTGCCATTTGTTTTAAACGGGCCTAAAAAAACTGAACCAAAAAAACGCTGAGATTGCATTGGGGAATTAATTAATAATTAATTAATTCAATCAATTTATTAATTAAGTAAATTCTATTCGCACTAATCAGGAGCAGAACAGAGTCAGGCTTTGTGTTGCGTTTTGTTTGGTTGGCATCTTGGAAGGGTTTGGCCAATGACAGACGAAACCCTCGCCATATTACAATAATAAATATTTCAATAAATTGTATAAAATTACAGATACACTATTTTTGCTAACGACTTTATTATTGTTTCTCTTGAGCCATTATCTTTCAGGAAAAAAATGGAAAAAATTGATGATAATTCCCCATTGAACGCAACTAATGACAGAGACAGTTAGCTACTGAAAACAAAGCTCATTTCAGTGCCAAATGTTATCCCTTGAGTTGGACTTATGTACGTAATAAAGTTATTCTCTGGAATGAACAGGAGCAATCTACAGGGTTCGCGAGTACTAAGGGGGAGACGAATAACGCAACTACAAATTTTCCTCGAGGCATACCTTGTTCATAGACTCGTTGTTCTTGGATGTAGAGGAAGAAGCGGTGAGAGATTCGCTCGATTTCTTGAACTGAAGTCCCAGAGGGCAGACTTCAGAGAAGGATTGAGGCGTTAGTGGCGTCTGGGCGACTTCGTTGGTGCACTGCTGGCATGTACTCAGGAACACTTCTGCTTCCCCGTTTTCCCCATTGGTCATAGGGAAAACCTAACAAGTAACATCACACCCAATCAAATTTCCTAGGAAAACTAATTCAAGGAGGAGTTAAACCCATAATCGCGCACCAAAAAGTACAATATAGCATTGTTTTCCCAAGCAAATTTAGTCTTTGCTTAACCAAATATAATTTTTCCCAATCAAATTTAGTTTTTTACCAAGCAGGTTGAAGGTAGGTTATAAGGGTTAATCACAAGGGCAGCTGAACACCTTGAGTTTGATTAAAAAAAATAATAATAATAAAAAAAATAACAAATTTATTTGGGGTATACAAATATGTTTACATCATAATGGGGAGATCAGTAAGATGAATGCGTAGTTTTGTCAGTTAGGAATTTAAAAAATAGGGAACACAACAGGCAGACGTAACGAGAACAAAAAACGGAACACCTCAAGACGTAGGGATTCCATCTCTAAAGACAAAAAATATTCGTCAGTAATTGTACAAGTTCTTGACTACCTTTCCGTATTCAGAAACGCAGAAGCGGTACAAAGGAATACCTTCCCTATGAGACCTGACATAATATGTACTTGGGACACTGAAGTTCCCAACTACACAAGGGGTGGGTTATGGTAATGGATACGCAAACATCAAGACTGATAACATGAGTCAAGCTCCCAAAAAGGGTAGATTAGATATTGCAGTTGGCGGAGAGCCTATTAACTATCTACAGACCATAAAAGAAAACAGAATAACAGGTTTTTAGGGAATCGATAGATTTTGGTACAGCCGAGTCATCATCATCTGATACTCTACACGATCGCTAGCAATGAAGTTGTGTAAACCAATTTCAAATTTTCAAAAATAATTTTTTCCACGAAAATAATGAGTTGCAATTTGAAATAAACTTCGACGGTTAGGAGCATATTTATCGACATCGATGTAACTCACTAATTTCGTGGAAACAAACAACGTTTTCTCTAACTACCCAGGAACCTGTTTCTTCACCTCTGCTGAAACTTGAAACATCTCGGCCACTCTAAACATCAACCCCCAAAATGTTGAGTAAATTTGGTGCTTAAAATAGAATGAATAATAATCATTACGTAAACTACCTCGTCCTTTTTATGAGTGACCAATACGCAAAAGTCCTCTCCACAATCGACTGCGACCACGTATCTCCCATCAAAGAAGGAAATCTTCTTGGGTTGTGATGAGTTGACCCCCAACTGAGGATGCACCCCACTCGCCCACAATTCCCCGTTTTCTGACACAAAGAGTACACCTGAAACAAAAAAGGCAAGGAGTTAGACCATCACTAAAAGCACAAGCAATTTGGGGTTGCTTTCATGTTACTGCCTCAACTTTTCTGAGACGTTAGGAATACGCTTGTGAATACTTTTGTGAAGATCTAGGCAATCGGTTTGGAGACCAGGATACAACGGTGTTCATAGTTTCTAATAAAATTCTCAATTAGCATTGACAGAGAGCATGCAGGTGGAATGGAGTGCATGTCTTGGAGTGAAGGCACGTTATGCAGGAGGAGATGGCTCCCAGAAGGGAACATGAACAAGCGAAATTAGTAGGGACTTCAACCCTCCAGCTTTCTAGATCGTCATTCCTTAAAGACAAAACATTCTATGATTGTTCTATTCTATGATCTATCAAGACATTTGATTTGATGAGAGTAAAGAGTAGCTGTGCTGGATAGGACCTAACGAAAATTTACAAGTCCACATATATCACCAAAATAATCAAGTCTTACGTATCAACTACTGACTTACCCATGGCGTTAGCCGATAATTTCCTAACGTAAGTTCTATGGCTGGATGTGACGTAGCCGTGAATGCAATTGGACGCATCCTCGTGAAGTATTACTTCTTCCTGCTCTTCAGATGAGTTAGTTTTGTAAACGCGTCCGAACTCGTTAACGAAATACACGTCGGGATATGAGCTGGCGAAATCAATTGCCACGACGTTGGTTTTAAAGAGAGAAATGGTCTCATTGACGATGCTGCCTTTCCAAACGTGTTTATGACAGTCCAAGAGGTGTAGGGTATCATCAGATGATATGAGCTTCACGAAACGGCTAGGGAGGGATACTCCTTCCTCAACCTGAAATTATATGAAATATAAGAAAAGCATAATATTATGCTAATTGTAAAAATATACTTGGCAGATGTCCAACCCCTATTGATACATTACTCGGGTCCTGGGCACCCAGCATAACATTATCCGATAATATTGGAGAAGTTATAACCTGTTATCCACAATGAATCATGCTTATGCCCACCATACTATAGGCCTATTCGAAGTACGGTGAGTTTGGGTTGAGCTCCTGAACTAAATGTGCACAAAACCTACTGCGGACGTACAGGTCACGAAATTGTGTAGGTACTCTGAGTTTGGGTTGAGTTCTTGTCCCTGTCACTTATATCAAGGCGCGGTGAGTTTGGGTTGTAGAAAATCTGCGCAGAACGTCCAAGCGCTTTCAGTGTGGGTTGATTTCCTGTTCTTATCAGTGTGTACCTACTTACTCCATGTTGCAAGTGTGTTCCGGGTCCAACCCACACTCGTACTTTTTCAAACCTGCTGGGAATTCGACCTACACCTCAACTAGAGAACCCCGAGTGCGACACTAACTAGGGCTGTGTTACAACATCAAAATGGGTAATTTTATCGTGTGTGAGAAAATCACTATTTTTCTGCCTTTGTATTGTTATTTGGAATAAAATAACACTATTAATACAAAGAAAAAAAATAGTAAATCATTTTGGAGTGGAGAAAACTTGGAATAAAATCTCAGCTGTTTCAATAACAGGCAGCATTCCAAAGGCTCTTGAGAAACCCTTTCCTACGTCACACTAAAAGAACTAAACTGAAGAAGAATGCGCTGAGATCGCATCGGGAGCAGTGAGAATAGGTATAATGTCAATAATTATTTAAAAATCATCATCATCACTAATAATCATTTCCGTCGTTGGTTTGTGAGTTTAAGTGTCTGTGACTATTTGCCGTCTCTATTACTGAACGGATTTGCACGGGGTTTTTTGCGTTAGATTGCTGGCGGTTCCGAGACGGACATAGGCTACTTCAAAATCAACCAACTTCCTTACGGTTCCTTGGGAGGGAGCATATAGCTATGTTTCTTATCAGAGTAGAGTAAGTAGCTATATACCCCCGTGCATGGCACAGGGTGTCCGGCTTGTACAGAACCGAACCAAAATAGAATGCACTGAGATCGCAATCAGAGAAGTTAGAATAGGAATAATTTAAATAATGAATTAAAAATGTATCAATCAATTTATTAATTATGTAAATTCTATTCTCACTAATCAGGAGCCCAAACAGTGGTGGGCTTTGTGTTTCATTTTGTCCGGTTGGCATCTTGGATGGAATTGGCCAATGACAGACGACACCCTTTTCAACGTCACTTTCCCGCCATATTACAATAATAAATATTTCAATAAATTTTAAAGTACACTGTTTTTGTCTTACGACTTCATTATTGTTTCTTTTGAGTCATCATCTGTCAGAAAAAAGATGATAACTCCCAATGAATTTGCTGACCAAAATCCAGATATTTATTTTCTGACTTTCAACAGAGAAACAACGAGCATATGAATAAGAAGATTCAAAATCTACATACCTAAATCACCAGAAAGGAAATGACAAATAATGTAAAATGTTTTACATTCCCAAGACTCCCCCCACTCCTCCATTTGATGTAGAAAATAATTCATATTATCCGCTATGAAATCAAAGTGCAGTTTGAAGCGTCGTTTTTCCAGCTGTACGACGTAACGTAAATTAATTAAGAAAGTTATGGACGGTTGCTGAAAAACGTTAATAACTTCACTGAGGTTTGAAGAGGAGCGTCTGGCTGGGGAAATATCAATTTTTAAAATGAGGGGGGCACTATGAACAAATTGTGTTGTGTTACACGACTAGGAAAGTAATGAAATTTAGTACAATTGAACAAAACATACCCGGAGATGAAATTTAGTACAATTGAACAAAACATACCCGGAGATGATATGGGACTCCGTTCTTCCAGAATTGGAAATGCGTCATATTAAAATATACCACAGTTTCTACAACACGAGTTCAAATTCTTTGTCCGACTACTCGAAATCATTTTGTCATAGCTCTGTTTCTGTCAAATCGAGGAACATCATCTTCGCGTTCGCTCATTCTCGCCAGATGATCACAAACCTGCACCACCAGCGAAAGCACATTTTTTATGGTGTTTCAGATACTGCGAGCGACTGACACACGAGCAAAAGTCTCCGAGAGGCGCACTTGCCAACGATTTGACACATCAACTCTCGACATGGCTCTCCAACTCCAAATTACAACTTCCGTTCGATATAACCACCACACTTGTTGTACCTGATACAAACTTTGATTTGGACGAGGGACAACACTTTTTTCGGAACACCACTCAATAATTCCAAAAACACCTGTAGCTAGGGTATTCTAAACAGTATGTAGTTACATTCATAGTGTTAAACATAAAAAATTAATAAAATGCGACGGAGAAATTCACAACACCTAAAGAGCAAGAGTCAAGAGACAAGAAAGCACAGGAGACAGGGACGCAGAGTAACGAGACAACTTAACTATATAACATAGGGTTTCCCCTTTTGCCAAGCTTTCAAACCTTGCACTTCCATTTAATTCCAACTTCCTACGTCAAAACCAAGTAAGTTGGAATTAAATGCCCTCACCCCAGCGGTTTTGTGTCGAAAAGCCTCTCGCTCCGCTGGACCCGCTAGTTTCGTTTACCGTTCCGTTGCAGGCGCAAGGACTCTCGCTGTCCAGCCTGAAAGGTTAGATATTCGTGAAAAAAAGTACATACATTCTAGTGACTACTTCCAATGTTGGAGCCAAACAAAAAGACAGGGCAGGAAACTGTTAACAATTCAATTAATGTTGAATAAAAGTCCGTAAATTCGGAGAATTCGACAAAAAACTGTGTTTTTTCTGCCTGTGTAAACTGGGCTGCCTATGGCGGAATTGCCTACGGTGAGTGGCAGTAGGCGCCGCTCGAGTTTTGGACACAGCTGAGCGGTCGGCGTTGACAAGGGAGGGCAAGGAAAATTTCCTTGGCCAAAACGCAAAGTTACCAAATCACATCAATCAAATTACAGTAACAGGATCCTAATTAATCGGAATTAATCGAATCCTAATTTTTCACCGCAATTCCAACTATTTTATGCATCTCATGAACCGACAATATGCCCCAAAACGTCACTGCGGACATCATATTCAGGACCTGGATCACATTCTCAACGAATGCCATAAGCACGAAACGGGGCTCACATACTTGACAAGTACGGTGTGAATACGTTTCAACTTCAAAGAAGAGACTCTACAAGAAATACACGCCTTCATTGAAATACAGGACATCACGATATGGGGACACCCTCTTCAGGACACTTACGCCTATCATTACAGGATATCTTACCTATCATCATAGTATCCTGTTCTGTGCGTATCATGGTCTCGAAGACTTTCGCAGAACGGGAAATAACAACAACAACATCTATAACCGCAATACATGCTATAACTGGTGTTCTGCCAATGGAGTTTCAAGCACGTTATGCAGTATATCTCCAGTATGTAAACTTATACATTAATAACATGCTAGCTAGGCAGGAACTGAACGAACTCCATACAACTTTTTACTATAGATATAGCAATAAATACCATCGGCTCCAAGTTAGTATTCGAAGTATGAAGGACTTTACTGAAGAAATGAAAATGTTTCTCCCAAATGATCAGCAACTACAAATCATGGTTCCGAGTGGAGGATGGGCGTCCCTAGTCACGTCGTCAATTCCGGGTGTAAAAAAGGTGAAGGCATACCAGTGGAACAGCTGTGCAAAACTCAGTGGCGTAGCGTGAGG
>JAEMON010000003.1:18774321-18784781 GCA_030264115.1 Lygus lineolaris | reverse complement strand
CTATCGATAGTTTTACACCACATGAATTGACTATGCTCTGCACTGGCCTTGGCCCAGCTGAGAAATCGATTTATTGATTATATTAATTTCACTTCTGTCGAACCTGGGACCTCATAGCGAAAGGTATCAGGGAAATTTATCTACAGTGGCGCACTTTATAATTTGCCATTCCGTAAAGATTACACAAAACAACTCAGTTTTGTTGCAAGAGGTTACAACAGTAAAAGATAAGACCAATGCGTCGCTAATCGAATTTATTCAAGAAATATTTTTTACGTTAGTATAGTTATTTACAAAACTTCTTAGTCACAAGAACTTGACTTGAAAACCGTAAAAGGCGTGAGAAACATGTTCTGAAACAGAGAGATATCGAGGCAAAAAACATGAAATGTGACCTCGTAGAATCGAATAACAAATTTGCTAGTTTTCAAGTGTTAGAAAGCTGGTAAAACCACAGGATGAACATTATTATTTAGTTGCTCTTTGCATTTCGCTCGCACTGTCCATTAAGGTAGGTAAATAGAAAAGTCCCCCTAATCAAAGTGACAACGGTATTTATATACGATTAAATTCGTAAAAAAATACATTTTGAGCTTGTTATCAAATGGCGGTTTTGGGTTAAAGATGGTTTCTTCATCGAGCTGAGATGAGAGTGGGTGCTTACAGACTGGAGTTGCGCTAAGAGCAAGGGAAGGGAGCGAAACAATTAAACGCAGGTAGGCATGAGAAGGAGCGCAGAGTGGAGCAGCGCCTCGAGCTGAGAGCGAAGAAATCAAGCCTGTTTGTTTTCATTACTCTTATCGTTGATCCCAACAGGCAAAATTGGGTTTAAAATGCAATTTGACCACTCTTCAGCAATCTGTGCTGTACTTTATCTACCAATTAGTCGAATGCCATAAAATCCATCCGAAAAAATATTCATAAAACCTGTCGGAAATGATGAAATTTCCCATGTACATTTCGCGACTGATTAAATACGTGAGTCCATTCTACTTTTTGCCCCTGAAGTATAACCACATTCTCAGTGACGGGTTTTCTGCAAAGAAATAATAATATTAATAATAACAAGGCGTTATCATCCATCGTCTAGAAGGATTTGAACCGCACTGACTCTCGCTCCACTCTGAATTGGCCAACTCTCTGCTCTCCCCGCTCCTCTCTTCTCTCGCTTTTATCACAGCTCCAGTCGGTAAGCACCACAAGGTGGATGGAAACGGTTCACCTGAAATCTCTCCTATACCTCTCACGTGATGCCTTGTGCGAGCTTCCCGAGAGCCAATCAGCAAGGGCGACAGCTACCCACCACCTCCAAAGGCGATCTGAGGAGAGTGAAAGGTTCCACCATTTTCCTACATGCTAGAATTCACGACGGTCACCCTTGCCTTCACCCTATTCTTATACTATATTTAGGGGGAAATTCATATAAGCCCTTTTCGAATTATAAAATAAAGGCTGGAAGATGGAGAAAATCGCCTCCAAAGTTGATGGATACTCAGTTTCAGAAACAGACAGCGCCAATGCGATTTTGTAGCAAAACGGACAACTCCCAAGACGGCTTCCTTTGTTCTGACCAAGGCTGGTTTGCTCACATTTTGCGTATTCGTGGAAGAAGTGAAAAAATTATTGTCCTCCAACCATCCAAGAATATAAAATATTTAGTTTTTCCAATGCAACGCGAGTGCATCATGGGGCTACTGGCCATGCATGAGTCAGGCAGACCTCTGGAAAGGGGTGCGGGTTGTTCGTTCCTGTTCCATTTCCACCTTTTTTGGGGCTGTTTATGCTACCTTCAATGCCCGTTCTTCGTGGCTGCCCCAATGCCCTTCATTCGTCCCTCAGGAGAGGTAGAGGGGCGTCATCCTCTAGGCCAAGGGCCGCTTCCTCACGCGCCATCTGAGGGTCCTCCCATGTGGCCGACCCAAGTTCTTCTCGAGCCCCTAAATCTGAGATAGATGGCCTGAATCGTGACTATCTGTAGCTTTGTTCGGATGAACCCTGTCACAATCGAACAAGGTTTGTTCCACCTCTCGGCCAGAGACTCAATCGTCCGCTGTGCAAACCGATGGAACTCCCAGTGAAGCCCCCCCCCCCCCCCCCCCCCCCCCCCCCCCCCCCCCCCCTCGCAGGACGTTATCAGCGGGGATTGTTACTTGCTTTTGTTTCCTCACTATCAAAGATAGAAAACAATGCATTCGTGCAAGAAGTGAAAAAATTGTCGTCCTCCAATATGACCACTTGCTTTTTACGTTTCAAAGCTAACTGAACAATTTTGGTTCTGTGTCTGTGGTCAATTCCTTCTCCCAGACGAAACTATACGAAATTATGGCCTGATTTTGAGGGATTGTGAGGGTTAACTCCAAAATGGTTCCCTATTTAACTCATCCCCGGCGGACCACTAGTAGCGTTTGCGCATGCGCTAACGTGGATTTCCTTGAACTACGGATTTTTCAGTTCCTAATGGACCGACTTGGCTCAAATTTGGTGATGAATTTCGTCATAATTGGATCAGTGATAACTACTCCGTAACTACTCGACTAATTTCGGTGAAATTTTCACTAATTTATGTCCATGTTACAAAAGTGAGGAAGCTATACTGCCAAGTTTTCACTATCGAGTAGTTTTTAGGGCCCTACAACAGTGTATTGAAAAAAACAATTCAAGCCTGTACTTTTGCTTCAGTTCTATGGCTCTCCTGAAAAAAAAAAAATAATAATGTGAATGACCGTCTTTGATAACAAGCTCCTTTTATATTGACCACGTTTAGGATTCTGCATTAGTACTAGAGGTTCCCACCGAAGACAACTCACTTTACGGTTACAATACTTACTTACGAGTAAATTACGTTGTCTATTGTCCACTTTCACCAGGAAATTCGCGCCAAAGTCGAATATTCCTACTCACTTTTCAGACTGACTGGTCGTCTCTTGAATCCAGTCTTCTTAACGCGGACAAACTCTGTATAATACCCACTTTACGTTTGTACATAGTTGGTACTTCATTAGTACGTAGTACGTGAAACTAAGTACCATCCAACGGCGAATAAAACGGGATAATTATATATTATACAATAAATTTACATCAACGTAGAATTGAACAAAATTTCAAATATTACTGCATTTAGGCTACAAAAATATATATGTAAAAAGTTTACAGACAAACCTTTCACTTCAGAAAACTCGACTATGAATAATAATACAATAATAATATAGGTACCTATTTATTTTCGGATTTTAATTTATTACATTTTTTTGACCTTATGTTACAAACCAAGTGTTGCATCTGTCCTAACTTACCCCCTTTGCAACTAGCCTAAACCTTCTTTAGGCCGCTTACATCAGGGGCGTAAGAAATCAGAGAGAAAAAAATTAATTTTGAATGAATTTGAGTAAAACCACAGTAAAATGAGTTATTTTAATGAATCAGTCGTCTACAGGGCGTCAACATTTATGTTAGGACAAACTTCAGGAATCGATTCTACAGGTAATTTCCAACAAAAAGTTTCTCTTAGTATAATTATTAGTGGATTTCAATAATATTTCAATAATACAAGTATTATTGTTAGAGCTTATTTTAACCACTTGTTTTCGTGAGTTTTTCCACTTCTAAGATTTCATTTTTTTCTTCGACCTTGTATAACCATACAGCCATAACTCCCTTAATTTACAGTCTAAAATTGAAAATAAATATACCATTGGAAAGGACGTTAAATTTTCTATGATTGAATCCTACTAACTATATTTGACAGTTGATTTTCAAGGCTCAAAAAATTAGTCCAATGTTCAAATTCTGAGAATTTCCCGGGATTCAACTTTTCTTCCACGCATCCGTTTGTTTTCAAGCCAATTATTGAGCTGGGCACGAACAGGGAAAACTTCTTCAGGATCTCAACTTCCCAACTTCTCAACTTTCCAAGAGTATTAATTTCGAGTTTGAGTGCTCTGATTGAGGGAGAAAATTGTGTTTTCATAAAAAAGTATAAAAAATAAACATGGTTTTTCAAGGTATTTGAATGTTTTAGGGTGTTGACGACCTAACCATGAGTGGAAGATTTTTCACGCTGAATCAATAGGAGACACTCCTGATTACTTTTGACTGACCCAACATTGATTTTTCGATTAAAACAATGATTATTGATTTAAATTCAGTAACACTCTTAGGGCGGGATTTATAGATGGTACTCGAGTTTCAAGGAGACCTTGAGATGGTCTTCAAGGATTCCTTAAGCGGAATCCGTATTCCAAATCTCGAGGAGAGCATCTCAAGTTCTCCTTGAAACTCGAGGACCGCCTATAAATCCCGCCCAGGTGCCTATCAAAAATGGGTGAGTACGTGGTTATATTTGACCAGAAAATACAGTATTTCTCTCGAATAATAAATTTTTCATCAGTATAAATGATTCACGAGTGTCACCATTCGATTTCATCATAGGAAATTCAACATTCTTTTTGTATCTATTAATTTTCAATTTTACATTGTAAGTTGTGGGGGGAGGTATGGCTGTTTTAGTGATTGAGGTCGAAGAAAGAAAAAAATCTTGAAAGTGAAAAAAACTCACGAAAACAAGGGCTTAAAGGAAGCTCTAAGAGACAATTTTTGTTGAAAATTACCTGTAGAATCGATTTCTGAAGTTTGTCCAAACATAACTGTAGAAACCCTGCATTGTACGCCACTGGTATACGTGTAATATCTGCAAAACGCTTGTAATTTACACTCCATTACTTGCCGGACTGATTCAAGAAAAACTCACTCTAACTGAAAAATGAAGAAGATGACGGAACTATAGAAATTCAAAAATAGGTACTTATTCTTTACGTTAATATTTTATGATACATCACAGCTAAAGGTTGATGCGACTGAGCGTATTCTCAGGCTCGAAATTCGATAATAGGAACAAACCTTACGCGATAGCTACCTACATTTATTTACAGTTTATTGTTGATTTTTAATGGAAACGTCGACAACAGTTGAATAAGATATTGACGTGGTGTCGCCGGCATATTACAAGTTTACCTGTGTTCACTCATTGAGTTGAATCTGAACATGAACCTCCGCAAAAATTGAGAAATCAAATTGGCTCTCTTAACATTAGTAACAATAAAATAGTTACTAGTGGGGTAACAAGAGTGGAAGGGATTTTAGGACTGCTTCCATGACGTGAAGCCAAACAGTGAGGTACCTCCATCTGTCCACGGAAAAAATCGTCACCAACACATCTCTCAAAAACTCAAAGACAATTCAGATGGTAACGGATACACGCCGAAGAGCTCATACGAGGGATAGAGGGGTGTAACAAGGATGGGGAAAAAGTGATCGAAGACTCGACCCTACGCTCTGCCTCTTGGGGTCATGGACATGGATAGCCAATAGGATTGCAATGTCTACCAGTATCAATGTTTGAGCATCGATAAATATACACTATCGATAGCTCATCGGTGGAATTCATCAACACTCAGATTCCAATAACTTTTAAAAACTTGTACTTGGAATTGATTTTTTGTTTGTTTAGTGATGAATCAGATAATGGGGTGTGCGCATAATTGTTTTTCCTTTTCCGAATGATAGATCTTAGCGAGAGCTTTCCAAAATGGTGCGACATGAAGGGTATCTTATTAGCATACAAGGGTTTTGAAGTTAATAATGATGACGTCACGCGCCTCTCGCCAGCTCTTTTCTGGCTCAACCTGACGGAATTTTCAGTTGAAAAGTGGCTCACGGGGGTTTTAGAGAATTCTGAACCCGAATTTGAGGTCCAAAATAAGAATATTTGAATACGTAACTACCTAGTTAAAACAAACTAAATGTACTTGGGTAATCACATAGTCAGACTTGAAATGAGTTTTATAACAGTTTTGGAGGTTACCCTCCTCCTCCATGAGCCAAGGCTCTGCCTTTTAGGCAATGCTGCTTCAAAAGATCTTATTGGCTGATTGTAATCTGCCATCTCTATCCTTCGTCTAAACTCTTTGATTCACGCACTTTAAGAACATTGTGGAGCGTTGATCTTCTTGGTACGCACTGCCAGACTGCGATTGGAAGGGTGTAATTTCTATTGGGAAATGTTATTTTGATTTTTAATTGAAGGGGGCAGCGTGCCATTTTTAGGAAGAGGGGGAAAATGGGAAATAGAAATGGTACCTTACACAGGCATCATCCCTATGATTACACTTCGTGTTTGATTTTCGCTGATGTGTCTATGTCAATTTGTATCCATGAAATGAATATCTCCGGTGCTAGTTGAACGCCAGCAGGATTTCCTAGAGGGGTCTCGGAAAGATTCAGCAATCGGCCCTTTCGTTTGGCATCAAAGATATTGGCCAAATGACAGAGGAAATGGACAATAATTTATGTTACAGAATATAACCTACACAGATTCATCGTGTTCTGGACGTGATGTTCCTCGCTTACCACGCAGGTGGGTAGGTACCTCAACGTATTCCAACGATGCGAGGTAGTAGTTTTTACGGTTGGCCGCCGAAAGTCGGCCAACCCATGAACACACACACACCCTCGTACACTTGTTGGACAAAATACCTACACACCCCCTGTTGACTGTTTCTGAGCACGAATCCATTTAAAAAAAAATTCAAAATCTTCATCGACAACGACTCTACCAAAGAAATGGTCGTTACAAGCGATAATCTCTGCTAGCTGAAAGTTCTTTTGGATGCCGATCCCTATGTTAACATGAGAAGCAACCCTGATGGCGTAACTCTCATCAAGGGCCCTGGCGCTTTCCTCTGCCATTTGTGGTCAAAGATTGTCCTTCTTGCGGAATGGACTGTTAAGATGGGAGTAAGAACAAAAATCAGCTGCTTTCTCATGGTTTGACATTCAATATCTGACTATACAATAAAAACCTAAAGAGTTGCATTTTATTTTGCTGTAAGAACACTGGTGCGTACCACCTATGAATACGAATGAGGAGTGGACCTGGGTCGGAATTTGCTGCTTCCGACCTCAGAATCGGATTTAGCTCCCTCGAAAACCCCTGAATGAAGGTACTTCCCAATTTTCAGCTTCGGAATTCGAACAGTTTGACGGGATTAAGATGAGGACGCGTGACGTCATTTTGTAAGTATCTCCCTCTCAGCAAGTCGACAATACATATCTACAAGATGACGTCACACTCTTTTTCCTTCCCATTTTCACCCACTTCGTTCATTTCAGATCCACCATTACTTTGGGAGGAATGGTCTAATGACAATGATTCCTACCGAGTTCGCTGCTTCAACTTTTCCGGTATTCGTGTTGAACCATTAGAAGCAGTAGCGTAGTTGAACTTTACAGCTACAACCGATGTAATCGTGATTCAAGAGCTTTATTTCTCTCTTCGTCGTCAAAGTACCAGAGTGTGATAGCATATCGCGTTTTGTATGCTGGCTGCACCTCATGAGGATTTCGACGATCTGACCAGAAGAACAGTATCCGATCAAATACGGGTTCAATGTCTGCCACGTGGTTCAGCCCTCTGGGAAATATTCTGAGGAGGCCTCCATGTTGCTTTACGTCCCACTTTCTGAAACGTGATATTATAGAAAGCGTTAAGTAATGCCATAATAATTATTAATGCTAATTTTAGTCTATTCGTTATTTACTCTCTTTGGCCCACAATGGCTCTTCTTTGGTGTTCTCGGTGAAAACGACTTTATACGTTGGGCTCAAACGCCCCTAATCAGAGTTGATGTCGTCCAAAAAAAGAAGGTTCTTTTTTGAAAATAGATACTACTCCTAAAGAAGAAAACATAATTATGCCTCGCTTCCACTATTTATGTAAAATAACAGCTCAGCGTAATTGATCAAGTGCACAGGGATTCTCCAAAAAATGGCTAAATTTCCTGCAGATGGTTGTAGGTTGGTACTTTCCTTAGGGAGGGGTTACTCAAAAGAGATGGAAGGTACGCTCTCCGATCGACCTGGGCCTAGTGTTGAGCCATAAAACTAGCTGGTGGTTCGTGCCCAGGCCAAAAAAGTTGGTGTACGGACCTGGGTGAGAGTGAGAACCTCACAACTCTGAACTTCTAGAGGAGTCTTCATAAAGTTGGCAGCACTAATCACTTAGCTATTCTGCCATTTGCCTTAGGCTGCATAATTTTGGAGCTGAGAGGCTTCTAGTACACAAAAAGTACACATAGAGATGTATGATACAATCCAGGATGAATTTCCGCATCTCAACACAAGACACCGCTACTGTCAAACTCTGACGTTGCCCCGACCTCTCGCTGTGTGTGTGTGTGTGTGTGTGTGTGTGTGTGTGTGTGTGTGTGGGGGGGGGGGGGGGGGGGCTTCGTGGTAGCTCACTGTATAGATACACTCACCTAACTGTTCAGAGGGCCACCGTATAGGCACATAGAAGCGCTAGCGCGAGGTTGCTCACGCCGCCCAGTGGGCAAAAAAAACGTGATCAAAAGTATTTTATGAGCTATGTAGGTCATTTTGCGCTGGTACCAAATATACCACATTTTCCTATAATTCGGTACGTACCTAAAATACATGTTTAATAAGGTTTTTGTAAAATAAAATAAAAAAACCCAAGCCTGTAATAAATTGTCAAAATATGGACCATGGACGAAAGAAAAGTTTTAGAAAACTTAATTTTAGTTCGAATGAGACCAATTTAAGATTTTTAGCTTTCCAGGTTTTACCTGAAAATGTTTGGACTTTTGAAAAAAATAGGGATTGTAAATTTACAAACAATCAAGTTCTAAGTTTGTTAATTATTATTCAAAAATAAATTTCTATTACTGAAATTATGAAACTTGATGCTGATAATTTATTGTTTTCAATCTAATAATCGATTCGTTTTTTACGTTTTTCATTCGATTATATTCATTGAATTTAAGTGATAGGTATAGACCTTGCTCGAGCAGTGAGAATCAATGTTCGATGGGGCATCTGCATGGGTCTGAAGATGTAAATTTATGTGTGGTTACTTAGAATATCAGAACACTAAAAATCTACCCGTAGAATGTCTACCTGTAACCACCTCCTATTTGTGGGTAGAGAGAGATTTATAATTATGGATAACAACAAAAATTCTCAAATGCAAGGAAAGGAAGATAAGTCTTCTTACGCTAGGTAGGTATCAGTACTCTGATAAACAATATTATTAGATTGAAGCGCTGGATACCATACCTATTGAGGTAGTATATTGCTGTAATGCAACGGCCGTCATTGTTTGGGTTATCGACATGCTTGACATAGCGTGCCCCATTACCCGGATAGCAAGCGACCATGGCCTTGGAACGACTTTTGATGGAGTAGTTGCCCATGGTCCCGTTGTTGACCATGTTGTTGGCCTTGGTCACGACCGCATCCACTTTGGCTATCAGCATCCGAATGTTATGGCAAACAGGTTCCGTCCCGTCGAGCCAGGTGATCTGGTCACTGCGGATGGTCTTATGATCCCTGCATCGAATGTTTGAAATGAACCAATAAAAGTAAGTATGATCAATTCATGTGGCATAAGATATAATTGGTACCGGAAAGCCATAAATAGGGCCTAGGGCGAACACCGAAACTGCACTGTATCGAAATAGGTAAATTACCAGTAGTAGATACCGTGATTCAATTCGCTCACAAAACCAATCACTAGCATTTTTTTGGGAGTTTCAACGAATTTTTGATTTAATGAGGTATTAGGAAAGAAAAAACTTGTCCACCAATTTGTTCCACATGTTCCCATAAATACAGGGTGTCTCAGGTTTGAGTAGAAAACATTCAGGGATCGATTCTACAATTAATTTCGAACAAAATATGTCTCGAGTTATTTTGTTAACCCCCTATTTTCGTGTGTTTTTTCAATGTTACGATTTTTTTCGTGTTTTCGGCTATAAGCCTCTAAAATGGCCACAACTCCCTTAATTTAGTATTAAAAATTGAAATTAAGGACACCGTTGGAAAGAGCGTTAAATTCCCTATAAGATTTCTAAGTGGTATTTTAAAAATAAATGGCAAATTTTAGGCATCTTTAAATCACTGAAAATATCGAAAAGAATCGAAATGGCAAATAATGTGAGTTTGACTCACAAGAAATTCCCGAAATGGAAATTTAACGCAAAACAAAAATAAAAAGTACGGAAATGATGGGAGAGAAGTTACGGAGCAAACACAGAGTCCCAAACACGTTGATACTACACCACATACTCGTAGGTAGAACCCTAACCCACATACAATATAACAACATTATTTCATTTTATACGTGTTTAAGTTTGGTAACTCATTTTATTTAATTTTTATTAATTTACCTAATTTATTTGTATTAAATTTAATATTATTTTTTATTTCTTCTTCTTTTAAACGGACTACATAAATATGTATTATACAATTCGCAGGTGAGTTTAAATTTCCTGACCGCTAACGATTTTTCTGACTTTTCATGACTTTTAAAAATCTTACATCAAACGTATAGGAAATTTTGCTTATGCCGATTCAGAGTTATTATTATCCACATCCAGATCTTA